>APFE031038164.1:199536-273094 GCA_000404065.3 Pinus taeda
GATTGGAACATGTTGATAGTGCTAGACTCACCAACATGTTAGGGGATCTCCTTGGTAAGAAATCCCAACTAGACCTCAGACTATTTGGTGTAGGAGTCCCAACAATGGCTAGTACAACATCACCTTGACTGCGGTTGCGCGTAGAGGTGAGTAAAATGTCATTTTTGGTAGAAAGGGTGTGACATATGCATAAAGTAAAGGAAGGTGAATGAGAGGTTCTAACACACAGAACGGGGGATGAGTGCACCCCTTGGAAACCTATGAAAACACACAAATTGGAAGGGAACAAACGAGCAGAGATACATCACAAGCTAGAAAGCAGGTTAGGCAGCGATCCAAAATGATGGTTAAACCAACAACACATCTCTATAAGATTCATACAAACATATATAGACAAGTGCATACATACATGCGTAAACAATAACTACATATATCATTAGAGTAACCAAGATAACTAAAATACAATAAAAACGTATGCATGAAATGTGTTGTCCTTGTTATATTAATAAAGTGAAAGATCTAATCATACATAAAACTATGCACAACCAATAGTCTCGAAAACGAAACATTACAATCACTGTCGCCTACTCCTCCAAAGAGATATACTAGCTCTGCATTGTGGACAAGCCAAGGCTCATTACAATACACACCAAGCTTTCTCTAAGATACACCTATAGGAAGCTTGGATCCCAAAAGCCTTTACACTAAATTATCAGGTTCTATAAATAGCAAAGGGTGGGGTGACCCTTGAAATTCCCCTTTGTGACTCTTCACCTACCCTCATGACTCTTCAAATACTACATGATTGTCACACTCTACTATTGACACTTGGTATTTCACTTTTACAAGATGTTACATAACAATCTACACATGTACCCATGTGAGACAAAATAGGCTTGAGCAAGCCATGCAAAAAATTATGAAGATTCAAAAATCTGTGGAAATACCAACTCTTCGACATCCTTTTGATGATCAATGATGACGAATTGATTCCAAGCTTGGTAGTCCGTTATGGTGTCTGCGTGCTCAATGCTGACATCCTGCAGAAAGTGAAGTACTCTTTCCTCTATTGTATCTGGGTACACTGATTTGGAACTTCTGTCCAACTTGTCTGATAACATGCACATCATAGTCTTGAGTGCAGCTGAACCAACAACATACTGATGCATAGTGTCTACATTGATCTTCAAGTCTGCGTTGGTGGCTATGTGCATCAACTCGTTAAAGTACATGTCCATTTCCAGTCAGGATTGGTTCTTTGAATTTGCCTCGGTGAGTGTGCCAATGGATGGGATCACATGCATGCACACAATGAAATCCATTCTTCTTAACACTTGTGCATGTGAAGCCTACAAACTCGGGATGAGCTGCATGAGTTCGTCATAGTTTCAGATCTGACTCTGGATGTGTGCCTTCAACTCTACCTCCTTTGGCTTCATCATCTTTGGAAAATGAAAAGGGCTCCTTTGTACTTCATTGTCCATGTTTGCATGTGATAGACAAAAATATGTAGATTTGACAAGATGTGTGCTCTCTTAGCACAACGTTGCTACCAACAGTTGAGATGGACAAATCACTTTTGCACTATGACGAATCTAGAATACAACGTTTGCATGACTGTCTCGAGGGATGATACTTCATCCAGTATCGCTCTCTTCAACTCTACTCTAGAAGATGTTGTAACCTGTTCTCCTCCCTGCTTGGCCACTTGTAACTCGTTAGCCATGCGCTCATTCTTAGCTATCAAGAATTTAACACTGGAGCTGGTGGCTTCGACATATACTTTGGTAGCATTAGCCAATGTTGATGGATTCTTGCACACATTGGATACGATCACTCATTCTTCAAACTACGCAAGAGATATGTGGACATCTGGAGTAGGCACTTTGCACGATTGCACAACTCTATCTTGTGAATTATCGAAAGATATGTTGTGCATCTATGCTTCCAGATTGTATCCATAGATCCCTGTGTCTCCTTGATTTCTTGGTACTTGCTTTTCTTCCGTATTTGGTGAAGTCGATGGGGTGACCTCTTGGTTCCAAGGCATGAGGTCAATACCGTGATTTTGACTCTGGTTGCACCATACTGTGTCCATCTGTTCTAGCATCTTTTCAATCTCTTGAGCTAAGTCCTGCTCCTACGACTGCTCACCCTTTTTTCTTTGTGTCTGTTGTTCATATGTGTCTATAACCTCTATGGACACAGTTTCACCAATCTATGCATGTTGTGCCTCCTACTGTACCTATTTTTGCTGTGCTTCCTTCTCTCTTCTGCATAGCTCCTGTTCTTCCCGAATTTGCTGCTTCAACTCCTGCAACTCCTTTTTCATTTCCTCCATCTCTATTTCTCTCTTAGCCTTTGTGTGATCCTCTTGTCTCCTCTTAGCCTCAATCTCCAAAGCTACTTTCAACACAAGTGGATCTTCTTTGAACTTGCAACTTTTCTCTGCCTTTGCATTGTCAATAACCTTTCTCTTGCCTTTGTCATGCGCTTGTATGCTACCCTCTGTTGCTGATGATGATACTGCTCTCTGAGATGCTGCTTCCCTCTATTTTTCTAACCACTCTATAGCTATGTCAACCGGTTCATTGATCCTGGAGAAGTAATAACAATATCTCCATGGGTCTTCCTCAGGGCAATGACATGCCTTGCAGATCCAAGGAAATTGCACTCTTTCATAGTGGTCCTTCACTACTCAATATGGGTCATACGGATTGAAACTTTTGGTGTCGAAGGTGAATCTCTTGAATTCCTCTGTCTCGACCTCAACATGCTTGAGATTCCAAATATAATAGAACCAAATCCTTAAAGTATGAGAGGGGAAATGTGCCTTCTTCTTCTTGTGCAATATCACTGAAAACCCTATCAAGATGTGATATGAAACCTCTTGCATGACGAGCTTATCTATGGAAAACTTCTGTAAAACATGCGGATCCTTCTTTGCATTGTACATTTGTATGAAAGTGCCAAGGGGTGAGGAATACCAATCTTCTATGTCGATCAATGTCTCCATCGCTTCCTGCAACATGAAAGGTGGATCCTGCTAAAATTTCATTTTGCACACCGAGTGACAAAGTGGTCTAACAACTGTATGATAAATCTATGGAAGTTGCATTCGGATAACAATCTGCAATAAGTTTGCATAGAGGTTTTTGAAGGTTTCCATGCCCAACCAAAGCCTGGGAACTATTGACAAGTACAGACTGAATCCAATATGTAAGTAGACATGTATATCTGAGCTTGATCACCCTTGGGTGGATATCGAGCTTCTGTCACCTGTTCCTGCAACATGTTATCCAACTTCTCAGACTAGTTGCAAGGTCTTCCTTCGCTCACCAGTTGGTCCAACGCGATCACCCTACTCTACGGGAATTTCTTTGTGCTTTCTTGGCTGTATAAGAGGCATGTAAAGATTACCAAGTACTGATATTCCTTCCAAAGTATCTTCATCTTCTAAACCTGTCTGGGTGTTGTCCTAAACTTGGCTTTCTCTTTAGCCTAGATCTTGAAGATATCTCTTGAGTTTGCACTGTTGTTGGGTCCACTGAAGGGTTTTTCCATTGTGATCATTGGTTGTGGCAAGTGATACATCTCCTAAAAGTCCTTCACCCTAAAGGTAGAAAGTTGTGTTCCACTAGCACTTCTCAACACCATTGTTTTGGGATCATTATGTGAGACAATCTAGTGGATCATGTTCGTACATGGAAACATGTGATGCCTGCATGCAATCTGATACAAGCCAAACTTGTGAATATTGACATAGACCCTGTGGTCTTCCACATTTTCCTCAAATGTGCCTGAGAATGTATCATTGATGTCCTGCCATTTCGTCTTGATATATTTGTCTATGAACAACTTGGTGTCTTCGTAGATATGCAAGCTCATAGACACTTGTTCAACTACATCTCCAATTGCACTTTCGATGATGTGCTTTGACCCTACTCTCTTGCAAGCCATTGTACCTATACTGTTGAGAGATGGAAGAACACCTACGATACCTGGAGACATAACAACACTCATGGAAAGAAATCTATCAATTGAAAACCAAAACAACTTTGAGGACTGACATGCAACATACCCGGGTGAATGACTGCGAAGATTGCACAATTTTCACCGGAAGCTGCGAGAATGACTACCAAAACTGCACAAAGGCACATTCTAGGTTGTCTGGAGGCTGACTGATTGCTAAAAGTATGGAATGCATAGTCTAGCCTGGCTTGCTAAGGACTGAAACTGCACAATGCACAGATTTAGTCAGCAAGGACATGTAAACCTAGCAATCTGCATTGCGTAAGTTATAGCGCTAGTAAGGCACTGCCTCCCAAAATTGTGCAAAGCAAGACTAGAGGCCAGTGCGATGCTAGATTGTGTAGTTTCTAGAGGGAAGGTAGAGCCTTCAGTATCAGAAATGTGCATTTTTAGTCAGGCAAGGCAAGGTCTAGGCCAAGGAAGCCTAGAGCCACCGAAAACAAGAGTGAATGATCATGCATGAAAACAGTGAGTGAAAGATTCAAAAAATGGGAAAAAAAGCATGTGTGTGAAGTGAGTCACCGCGACGATGACTGTTAGTGCAGAAACAATGTCATGCATGCAACAACAATGAGATGAAATGAGAAACTTAAAACAACGGTTCTACAAGCTAACATGCATTAAAATGACAACATGTGTTCAACAAAATAAAGAAAACAAAATTCACAAAGCAAAATACAAAAGCGATAGAAAAGCAGAAAAAAACATGAAAAGCATACTTACAAGAAAAATTTGAGTTGAATGTGCCGAAGACTCCTAGATGTGATGTGGGATGTCAAAGATCCAAGATTGATGTGAGGAATGATCTCTATAGTTTCAAATAAATAAGTTTGATAAGATCGAGGCTTATGACGCACATGCCACAAATCTAGGAAAAAATGACACTTGGCGGGAAGTTTCTAAAATGGTCTTTGCATGTAACCTCCAGTTGCTAAAAATAGATCCCTAAAATATAGGGATGTTTTTTTTGCTTTTTGATTTTTTGGGAAAATCAGTCCATGAATGCAAATAATGATTTCTCAGTACTGGGGGAACTGGTCAACCTGAAAGCACATGCAACAATCTGCAAGCCTGGGAAAGACAATTGCGCAGTTTCTGAGTTGAGAAAGACTGGTTGTCCCTCTTACATTGCACAATTTTTGGACTGAAGCCTTGGTTGTCAGCCAGAATTGCATATTTTCTGAGCTGAAGCCCAGTGTTAGGCTGAATTGCATAGTTTTCAGAGGGAAGGCTACCTGGCTGGATTGCGCATTTCTGGAGCCCAACAGGTAGCTCAACTAAATTACGTAATTTCTGGAGGGAAGGTTGGTTCCCTTCCATAATTGTATAATTTTGGAGGTGAGAACTTCAGCCATAAAATTGACTAAGTCTAGAATGATAGCCTACAATGGGAGACAAATAAGTTGACATGCACAGATTGGTAAGCCATTGAAACTCAGCTGAAGCCTATGTACTTAGATAGTGCAAGACATGTTGTTAAGGGTTGTTGGTAAGGAGGCTCCAAAATGAAGCTAAGGCAAAATTTTGGAGGGTGATTGTAGCTGCTACAACACTTGTAGACACACTAGTAAAACTCCAACTCTCTGGATGGACCTTGTTTTGTGAAGACCAAGTCTAACCCCTCCAGAAGTATTGTTTAGTTCTTAGATCATCTTGGTTTCCACACTAGGTCAATTGAAAGATGTAGCACCTGCCATGCTCTTCGTTGGTTAGCACACATTCTAAGCCAAGTCAACACAGTTTTTTCAATTGGGGAAGAGGGGTATATTGGTAAACAATCAATATGATAGTCAAAGTTTATGTTTCATCTCTAGTGTTGCTCCACTCCCAGCAGGCCTGGACAGTACCCTGACAGAGTCACGCAGGAACACGAGCATTGCTCTGCTTCAAGTGAGACTGGTCAATATCTTGACATAGTTACTTGCATCAACTCTCTATGCATGAGGCCTTTCTCTTCTTTTTCCTTATTCATTTTCCATTTTTTCAAAATTTTTCACATTTTCAGTTTTTTTTAAATTGTGCATAGCACTTATTCATTTCAAAGGTGGAAGAGGGATCCCAACTTATTGAGAGCATAATAGGTTGTTCCTTCAGAGAATTTTTTTGTATATATCTCTAACATACTTGTTAAGGTATTCCCCCTCACCTTACTCTCCCTTACTGAGCTGACAAGGGTTAACCCAAAACAAAAAACTAGAGTAGGTGATACTAGTTAGCGTGCAAGAGTTGTGTTTACACTAGGGTTCACTTTGAACATAACGTATTTTCCATTGGTGTATCATTGAATGAAGAGAACAAGTTCTTCATATAGAGACCAATCAACAAATAACCAAGTATTGATAATTGTACAACTCCTCTTGTACTTTACCCTTGCTGGTTTCAAGAGTCACACACGGTTTCATACAAAACTAACCTACAAATGTAAACAAGCAAACAAAGAAATAAAACAAAGAGCAGAAGAAAATGTGAAAGAAAAGAAGGTAAGAAAAGCAAGAAGGAAAGAAAATAAACACACAAAGCAAGAATAAAACATGCATGCAAGAAAAAAGGTCATAAAGAAAACACTACTCATACCCCTAAGCTAATGGTGCATGGGCTTGATCACATGAAGTGATACTTCCAATGCATCCATCGACGCATTGGTCGACCCATGTTGGAGAAGGCATGGATTGCGAACAACATATTCATGCGAACCAACAAACATGAAAGATATAACAATGAAGAAAAACATACTCTGAGTTCAATGTGCCCATAGAAAAGAAAAAAGTGAAAGCACATGACATGCAATCCGCAGACTTACCATGGTGCTATGCTACACTGCGTGCAGATGTTAAGCACGCGCATTCTCTTGACAACGACATGCAAGAAAATGTGAGAAACATAGACAAATTGCGTCACGCAAGTGTGCTTATTGTGTAAGATTCCTCCAATGCATGAGTGATGGGATCATGTAGTTCGAGTGGAGAAAGCGAAATCTGTGCATTGGATTGATCTTCAATGCATACAGATGAGTGACAAGAAGCCTTGGGTGTTTCAACAATTTCCTGATTGGAAGTGAAATCAATCTCAGGACAGTGAGGACTTGACATAATCATCAGCGCAGGCTAAAGTGCCTCGACAGTCTGCAAGGTTTCGACTTCATAGACAAATAGATAACCATAAACACGTGTCTTTGGAATATCAACAACGATAGAATCATCATCATGATCAAATACATGAGTAAATGGATCATGACAACTATGATCAGAAAAATAATGATTTCATCGACATCCTCATGATTAGATAAATCAAACAAAGGGGGAGATGAGAAGTAAGAATGTTCACCCACTGTGTTTCCTAAAAAAGAAAATGAAAAATCAATTTGATTTCCAATGAAGAATTTGTCCTCTCCGCTATCGAATAGTGGACTGACATCAGGTGTGTTCTACAAAAGATTAGTAGTGGACGCGACCATGGATGGATTTACACAAGGAAAATAAGAGATAGTAGAATCACCAAATATGTCAGGAAAAAGTAGAGGAGGTGCAAAAAGAAGGGGATCATTCTTTGTCGCGTGTTGATGTTCATGTTCCCAATCATACTCATCATTAATGACAATGCAGGTCGATTGTGCAACACCAACTCTGTCAGTGGCTTGATCCTCATTCACAATAGGTGTAGAGTCCGGAGCAGAAGAACATGAGATAGTGCAATCTGGAGGATCAACAGAACATGAATACGGAGGATGAGGTAAAAAATGCATGTAACAACCCATGGGCTTCGCAACCAAATCTACGTGAAAATTGAGAGAAGTGATGCTAGGAGGATATGAAAATTTAACAGACATGTGTTCATGTTCTCCCACATCATTGTGTGGTGGTGGAGCTATTTGATGAGGGCAAGGTGGAGCGTCACCTATGAAAGTGACTGTATTCACTTGTGATTGTGCAGCTCCATCACCGAAGTATGTTGAGCGGGGTTTGAACTTCAACTTCATCTTGGGATAGAGTGATTTGTGAAGGCAATATTCAAATCTATCCCAAAGATATTGGAATTTCATCTTGTTTTTTAGAGCTTCAAATTAAAGTACAAAAAAGTGCTGCCAAAAATCCATAGACGATTCATGTAGAGTCTTCCATTGTTTTAATAGTTTTTTGGTCAAGAGGTTCAGTATGAAAATGATGGAAACTAGATTCAATTAGATCACTGAACTCCTTAAGTGAGTGCATGCAACCGTGAGGCAGGTTGTGGCACCATTGTTGTGGGGATTTGTGAAGTGTGTGTGAAAGTAGCAAGCTGACCTTGACTTCATAGAACTCATCTGCATCCTCAAGGAATGTAAGAAAGTCATGTAAGTACTCAGGCCAGGCCACTTCGCCTTCACCATTGTATGTGAATTCCAACAAGAGAGCATAAAAATCCCTCTTGATGTCGATAGGTTCGACATTAGATAGACATTGCAGAGGGATGAGTCTAATGATATCCATGATAGATATGCGAAGATTCAAAATAGGATGTGAGGACTCAACTTGTCATCTCACCCTCCTTCTAGTGCTAGAAATGTTGATGGTGTTGGACCCGCCAACACGTCAGGGGATCTCCCTAGTAAGAATTCCCAACTAGACCTTAGAATGTTTGGTGTAAGAGTCCCAATAGTGGGTAGTATAGTATCGCCTTGACCGTAGTTGCATGCTGAGGTGAGTAATATGTCCTTGTTGTAGCAAGGGTGTGACATATGAAGCAATTCAAGGAAGGTGCATGAGAGGTTCTAACACATGGAATGGGGGATGAGTGCGCCCCTTGGAAACCAATGACAACACGTAGCTTGGAAGGGAACACACAAGAAGAGATACATCACAAGATGGAAAGCACATTGGCCAACGATCCAAAGTGATGGTTAAGAAAACATCACATCTCAAACAGATTCATACAAACATATATAGACAAGTCCATACAAACATGCATAAACAAAAGCTACATATATCATTAGAGTAACCAAGATAGTTGAAATACAATGAAAACATATGCATGAAATGTGTTGGCTATGTTATATTAAGAAAGTGAAAGATCCAATCATACATACAACTATGACCAAACACTAGTCCCGAAAACAGAACATTACAGTCACTGCCACCTGCTCCTCCAAATAGATATACTAGCTCTACACTGTGGAGAAGCCAAGGCTCATTGCAATACACTCCAAGATTTCTCTAAGGTACACCTATAGGAAGATGGGCTCCCAAAATCGTTTACACTGAGTTATGAGGTTTTATAAATAGCTAAGCGTGGGGTGACCATTGACATTCCCCTTTATGACTCTTCACCTACCCTCATGACTCTTGGTCTTTCAATTTTACAAGATGTTACATTACAATCTGAACATGTACCCATGTGAGACAAAATAGGCTTGAGCGAGTCATGCAAGACATTACTAAGACTCTGGCAGCTATGGGAAGACCAACTCTTTGACGTTCTCGTGATGATCGATGGTGGCGAACTGATGCCAATCCTGGTAGTCCATTATGGTGTCCGCGTGCTTAATGGTGAAATCCAACTGAAAGTGAACTCTTACTTCCATTGTATCTGAGTACATAGACTTGGCTCATTTTTCCAACTCATCTGATAACATGAGCATCATAGTCTTGAGGGCAGTCAAACCAACCACATACTAGTGCATAGTGCCTGCACTAATCTCCAAATCTACGTTGGTGGATACACACATCAACTCGTCAAATTACATGTCCAGCTCCAGTTGAACTTGGTTCTTTGACTTTGCCTCGGTGAATGTGCCAATGGATGGGATCACATGCATGCACACAATGACATCTATACTTCTGAACACCCGTGCATGTGAAGCTTGAAAACTAGTGATGAGCTATGGGAGTTCGTCATTGTTCCGGATCTAACTCCGGATGCGTGCCTTCACCTCTAACGCCTTTGGATTTATCATCTTCAGAAATTTCAATGGGGCTGCTTTGTACCTCATTATCCATGTTTGCATGCGATCAACCATAGTATGCAGATTTGACAAGATATGTTCTCTCCTAGCACAACGCTGCTGCCAACCGTTGAGATGGACAACTGACTTGTGCATGGTGACAAATCTGGAATAGAATGTCTGCTATTGTATTGAGGGATGATAATTCATCTAGTATCGCTCTCTTGTACTCTGCTATGGAAGATGTTGTAACCTATTCTCCTCCCTGCTTGGCCGCTTGTAAATCCTTAGCCATTCACTCATTATCAACTATCAAGAATCTAACACTCGAGCTGGTAGCTTCACCATATGCTTTGGTAGCATTGGCCAATGTTGCTGGATGCTTGCGCACATCAGATATGATCACTCGTTCTTCAAAATTCGCAGGAGATATGTGGTCATACAGAGTAGGCGCTTTGTTTGACTGCACAACTCTGTGTTGTGACTCATCAAAAGATATATTGTGCATCTCTACTTCTCTCTAAGGATCTATGTGTCTCCTTGATTGCTTGGAACTTTCTCTGCTTCCGGATCTGGTGAAGCCAGTGAGGTGACCTCTTGGTTCCGAGGCATGAAGTCAATATCCTGATTTGACTCTGGCTACACCATATCTATATCCATCGTTTCTAGCATCTGTTCAATCCCTTGAGCTAAGTCCTTCTCCTTCAACTGCTTACTCTGTCTGCTATTTGCCAGCTACTCAGATGACTCTATATCCTATATGGGCATAGTTTCATCAATCTATGCATGATGCCCCTCCTTCTATACCTATTTCTACTTCGCTTCCTTCTCTCTTCTGCACAACTCCTGTTCTTCCCAGAGTTGTTGCTTCAACTCCTGCAACTCCTTTTTCATTTCCCCCATCCTCTATTTCTCTCTTAGCCTTTGTGCAATCCTCTTGTCGCACTTTCACCTCTTATCCTCAATCTCCAAAGTTTCTTTCAACACAAGTGGATCTGCTTTGAACTTGCAGATTTTCTCTACCTTTGCACTGTTAACAACCTTTCTCCTTCCTTTGACACACATAGGTATGCTACCCTCTGTTGCTACTGATGATGCTAATCTCTGAGATGCTTCTTCCCTCTGCTTTGATAAACACTCTACAGCTATGCCGACTGGTTCATTGAGCCTCGAGGAGTGATAATAATATCTCCATGGGGTCTTCCTTAGGCCAATGACATGCCCTGTGGATCCAAAGAAATTTGAATCTCACACAATGGTCCTTCACTAAGAAATGCGGGTCATACGGATTGAAACTTCTGGTGCCGAAGGTGAATCTCTTGAATTCCTCCGTCTTAGCCTTAGCATGCTTGAGATTCCAAATCTCATACAACCCAATCCATAAAGCAAAAACGGGCCAAGGTGCCTTCTTCTTCCTATGCAGTCTCGCCAACAACCTTGTCGAGATGTGATATGACACCTCTTGCATGACGAGCTTGTCCATGGCAAACTTCAGTAAAACATGTGGACCCTTCTTCGCATTGTACATCCGTATGAAGGTGCTAATGGGTGTGGCATACCAATATGCTATGTCGATCAATGCCTCCGTCGCTGCCTGCAACATGCAAGGTGGATCCTGCCCAAATATAATTTTGTACACCAGAGTGAAAAAGTGGTCTAAAAAATATATGATAGCTCTATGGAAGTTGAATTCGGAGAACAAACTGCAATAAGTGTGTAGAGAGGTTTTAGAAGGTGTCCATGCCCAACCCAAGCCTAGGAACTGCTAACGAGCACAGAGTGCATCCATTATGTAAGTGGACATGTATATCTCTTCTTACTGACCCTCGGGTGGATACCAGGCTTCTGCCACATGTCGGACCAGTTGTAAGGTCTTCCGTTATTAGCTAGTTGGTCCAAAGTGACCATCCAACTCTACGAGAAGGTATCTGTGCTTTCTTGGTTGTATAAGTGACATGTAAAGATGACCAAGTACTGATATTCCTTCCACAATATCTTTGTCTTGTAAACCTAGCTAGGTGTTTTCCTAAACTCGGATGGCTCTTTTGCTTAACTCTTCAAGATATCTCTTGAGTTTGCGCTGCTATTGGGTCAGCTGAAGGGTTTTTCCATTGTGATCATTGGCTGTGGAAAGTGATACATATTCTAAAATTCCTTCACCCTAAAGGTAGGAAGTTGTGTTCAATTGGAACTGCTCAACACCATTGTCTCGGGATCAGTATGCGAGACAATCCAATGGATCGTGTCTGCGCATAGAAACGCAGGATACCTGCATGCAATCTGGTACAAGGAAGACTTGTGAATATTGACATAGACCCTACGGTCTTCTAGCTTTTCCTCAAATGTGCCTAAGAATGTATCATTGATGTCCTGGAATTTCATCTTGATATATTTGTGTATGAACAACTTGGTGTCTCCATAGATGGGCAAGCTCATAGACACTTGTTCAACTGCATCTCCAGTTGCACTTTCGATGGTGTCCTTTGACCCTGCTCTTTTGGAGGCCATTGTACCTGTACTGCTAAGAGACATATGAACACCTGTGATACCTGGAGACATAAAAACACTCATGGTAAGTAATATGTCAATTGAAAACCAAAAAAACTTTGAGGACTAACATGCAAAATACCTAGGTGACTGACTGGGAAGGTTGCACATTGATTTGAGGAATGAGATCTATAGTGTTAAATAAATAAGTTTGATGAGATCAAGGCTTATGACACGCATACCACAAATCTAGGAAAAAGCGATACTTGGTGGGAAGTTTCTAAAATGGTCTTTACATGTAACCTCTAGCTGCTAAAAATAAATCCCTAAAATATAGGGATGCTTTTTTGATTTTTTCCTTTTTTGGGAAAAGAAGCTCATGCATGCAAATTAGGATTGCTCAGTCTTGGGGGAACTAGTTAACATGAAAGCACATGCAACAGTCTACAAGCTAGGGAAAGACAATTGTGCAGTTTTTGGGTTGAGCAAGACTGGTTGTCCCTCTTGCATTATGCAACTTCTAAACTGACACCCTAGTTGTTAGTCAGAATTGTGCATTTTCTAAGTTGAAGCCCAGTGTTGGGCTAGATTGCGCATTTCTAGAGCCAACTAGGCAGCCTAGCAGGATTGTGTTATTTCTGGAGGGAAGGCTGGTTCCCCTCTAGAATTGTGCAATTTTCTAGGTGAGCACTTCAGCCAAAAAATTGACTAAGTCCAAAATGATAGCTTGCAGTTGGAGATCGAAAAGTTGACATGCACAGGCTGACATGCCACTAAAACTCAGCTAAAGCCTATGTACTTAGACATTGCAAGACATGCTGCTAAGGATGGTTGGTAGGGAGGCTCCAAAACGAAGCTAAGGAAAAATTTTGGAGGGTGGTTGTAGCTGCTACAACATAACATTAAAAGGAACATAATGAAAAATCAATCTGGTAGTCCCGATTTTGGAATCCAGGGTAAATCTCTGTGTATTTATCTTTTGTTTCTCGCCATTGTATATTTTCTTTTTTTTTAAGAAATTGTTTGCAGGTAATTTTTGTATAGGGTTAAAAATTACACTCCATACCAAGAAAGTAATGCATGAGCCCCAGGTCCTTCATCTAAAACTCTCATGCAAGATTCTCTTTGCAAGATTTTATTAGCTTCTCATCACCTGTTAGAATTAAATCATTGACATATAATACTATAATCAACAATTTACCCTCAACCATAATATGATAAAGGTTCACATCTGCTTCACTTTTGGTAAGGCCCAACCCGGTGAAATAACTGTCAATATTGGTGTACCAAGCATAGGGTGCTTGTTTTAGTTCATACAATACTCACTTGAGTATGAACACCTGCGAATCTATGTTAAAGGTCTCAAATCCTTTTGGATGCTCAATATACACCTCTTCCTCAATCACACTGTTGAGGAATGTTATCTTCACATCCATATGATATATCTTCCATCCCATGTGTGCTGACAGTACTATAATATATTTTATTAAAGAGTACCTTGATACTGGAGGAAAGGTCTCACTGTAATCAATTCCCTCCACAAGGTCTAATCAAATTTCCTGCATGATCTTCAAAGCTCCATGGTGAAAGTGACCCAATCTTATATTCCACAACTCACCGATGTCTCAGCTCTGCTCCTTCTTTGCTTTAGTGCTCAAAGAAGCGTAATCTTCTACAAGCAATTTGTAGAGGTTCTTCACCCGAACCCTAGTCTGCTTCACCTATCTTAAAGTTATGTGATGAAGGAAAGCCTTTCCCTTGCTAAATATAAGGTTGTAGCTACGATCCTCCAACATGGAAACTAAAACCAAATTATTCTTCAAACCTATAACATACATGAAATATTTTAATGTGAGAGGAGAACCAGACTCCCTCTAAAAGGTAACAATACTGATGTCGGTCACGCTATACCTCTCACCATCTCCCATCTTGATGTGCATATGGAGGTCCTTCTCCTCCAAGTCATTGAAGAACTATTTGTTGCCAGTTGTTGTCACCAAAATGACCCTCCTTAGAACTAGATCTCCTCTGAGGGCTTTTCTTTATGTTTCCTTTCCATTTGACTCCTTAACGTGCTCCTATGATTCAAATTGCTCCCTAAAATACAAAAGGGAAATTAGTAGAAAGGATTAAAAAACAAAAATAAGTAGGGTTTGTGGTTAAGTGACGTTAAAGAAATGCCATATTATAAATATTTATATGAATACTTAATTATTATTTTGATTCTATATATGACATAAAAATTCAAAATACAAATAATTAAAAATTTAAATAACACTAACTAGTACATGTGGCTAAAATATAATTAAGAAATGCCATATTATAAATATTTATATGAATACTTAATTATTATTTTGATTCTATATATGACATAAAAATTCAAAATACAAATAATTAAAAATTTAAATAACACTAACTAGTACATGTGGCTAAAATATAATTAAATGATTATTACTATAACTAAGAACCCTAAAAATAAGGAAACGTTGTCCATGAATTAAGTAAACATTGTCCACAAAATGGGGTAATTAGATATACAAACTAATTATTTATCATGAAAATCCTTTAATTCCTATATTTTTTGGAGGATTGAATTTTCTAAACAATGTATGTAATGAATATTTAAAATAGACTTTCATAATGTTAAACTCTATGTTTACCTCACATAATATCACCATTGATCTTATAATGAATTACTCCCCCTTTTTAACTTTTACCTTTACCTCCATATATCTAAGCCCTAGCTGAAAAACAAAATCTTTGAAATTTAAATACAGGCTTTAATATTGAAATGGTTATTAAAATTAAAACAGGCTTCGAAAATGTTATATTAGGTTTTGCATACAAGTCATATTAAACATAAACATTACACTAAGTTTTGAATAAAATCAATATTAAATACTTTTTAAACATTATTGCATTAAAATTTGAATTACATTCACAAAAAGGTTATCGGGGAGGAAAAGGGAGGTTAACTCACCACCGCCTTACCACCCAATATGGAATGACCATCCTCCGATTAAATGAAGCTCACCATAAGATCTCATCACATCTCAAATGGTCATTAAACCTCCCTCCAACTCTCCATGTGATGGGAAGTATTAACCCTTGATTAAATATGGATCTCATCTTGAGATAATTACATGCTTGGTGTAAAATTCAATGCCTTTATAAATGTAGTTCGAAATTCAATTCAACTCTGTAATAGGTTTATGAGCCGCCTAAAACATTTAGGGTTTTTGCATTTAACCTACCTTCACCTATGCATTTTCTCCAATAACAAATACACTCCAGAATTTGATATATTCTTATAGTTTGAAGGTATTTACATTTTTCTACTGTGGAGGACAGAACATTTTATGATTTGTTGAAATTTTTAAGGAGTTTACGTCGGTTTATTGTGAAAGGCACAAGTAAATTAATTTCAGAATTTTGTGATTAAGAATTAAATAGAAAAGCAATTTGGATGCACACATATTATAAAATTAATCCATCACGTTTAGTTGGAAATTATTCAAATAAATTTTGTCATGAAGAATTAAATAGAAAAGCAATTTGGATGCACACATATTATAAAATTAATTGATAACTTTTAGTTGGAAATTATTCCAAATAGTTTTCACAAGATTTATCAGAATTTACATGGGGTTTAGTTATATTTTAAAGAACTTAACCAGGGTTTATTGCGGTGAAAATATGAGGTACGTAATGGTTTTTTCCTTAGATTTTTCTTGAATTATCATGCAAACAAATTTTGGGAATAAGATAAGAGAAATATTTTTATTGCATTTACAATTTTATATCTCATTACTTGAGAAACTAACTCCCACTTTCTTGTTCCCGAGAAAAAATTCCCATTTTCTTGTTACACAGGTAATACATTAGGAAAGGATTGCATTTCAAATAAACACAGTTATGGAAGACTATATTAGCATAATGTTACCACCATTCAAGCCCATGTGCATGGAGGTCCTAAATTCAAGTTAAAGGGAAAAATTAAAGTATTAAAATCATTTATGGAAGACGGAAAACTATTTACAAATTAATATTTTTGAAATATGTATTTAGACAACTACTTAAAACACTTATCAATACATTTGTATAAGGCCCCCGTTTTCTGATTCGGGAGGGTGGGGAGGCTGGGGGATTAAAGAGAAGGAAATTGACTGTTATACGCTAATGCACAGGCCAACAACTATTTTGTATCCCTTTATTATATAATATAAATTTGATATTTTTGTATTTTCCTTCTATTTCAATTTCTGAACATGTTTTGGGTTGAAACAACAGTTTAGATAGTTGACGTGATCAATTATATGAATTGCTTTTATTATCTGATCTGATTGCCTCTACATTATGCATACTATCATAGGTAAATAGACATAATTATTTTCTGGTTTTATTATTGATAAAATTTCCCAATGTTCGACATTTATGTTCTATTACAATATCTCATGTAAATGTTATTTACAATAGTGCATGTTCTTTCTGTTTTTCTTTTTTGATTTGTAATCATAGAAAACTAAATCTGAGGTTTGATCTCATTTAGACTTTAAATCCTTTAGTGTTGTGTACTAATATCAATACTATCGACACAATTTCTAATGAGTTATCTTGATTTATTTACAATCGAAGACTTATCTTTCATTGATATACTTCATGTTTTGCAGTGATTGCAACTCTAGGTGTTATGTTACTATGTTGATACATTTGTTCCATACTAAAGTATGTGTTGTTATCTAAAATCCTCACATTTTACTCTTGCGTGAATTTTAGTCATGATATATACTATTAACTGTTTTTTAGCATAGAGTGGAATGAATATGCCTGCACCTGCTGCACACGTTTTCATCTAAACTGAGTGCAGTTTGTTGAACCTCAGAATCACCCTCTCCTTGACATTTTTTCTCAACTTTTTCCCTCACTTTCTCATAAGTCTACAGACCCAATAAATGATAAATGCTAGGTTTTTTCTTAAGTAAAGCATTAAAATGATCACCATATTATATTTTCATGTTCTTGCTATTTGAATAGATTTTTGCAAATTAGCTATAGAACATAGCCTATTCTGCAACTAACTGTGGATTCCATAGCTACTCTCATGGTTTGGCAGGTTCCAGGTGTCAAATGAAGAATTGGGCCACATGGGAATTTCTAGAATCATCTCCACACAGATTCTATCCTATTCACTCGATCTAGATCGACGGAAAAGAAAGCCTAAAGTCATGGTCAAAGATGGAGTCAAAATACGTTATCCGGAATCAATACGACTCTTGATTTTAATCAGGAGTCTAATAGTTCTGTTGCAAATTTAATTTGAATTAGCCACCTGTAGTTGATCAAAAGTTTAAACAGTCCCACTGCAATTCGAATTAGCCACTTGTAGCAATTTTTTCTCATAAATAGTCATGTTAGATTTAATTCAAATTAGCAACCTGTAGCAAGTTTATCTCATAGACTGTTATGTTATTTTCCTATAAATATTGGTTGCATGGAATTGAGAAGTAGTTAGAAGTTAGAAGGAATTACATCCAGTTCAGGCTTTTGTTGATACTCTATATTCAGACTTTATTTTTCATAGCACAAACTTCGTGTTGCCAATGATCGTTTAAAGTGCATCCTTAACTAGCTAGCATTCTAGCCACATCAGTTGTAGAGGGCCCCTACATAGAAGGAGGTTTTTCATTTGTTGTTTTTAGTTCAAGTTCCATTACTTTGTTTTTAGCAAGTTTGTTTTCTAAATTAGGATGATACTTCATTTTAGTTTTTAATCAATAGCATAATGATAAATCACAACTGTGCAGCCTTGTTCTTCTAAGATACTTCATGAAGAAAAACGACTATGTTTTCAAATTGAGTTAAGATTTAAGTAATAAGCATACACAGTTTCTTAATTTGCTTACTGTTTTGTCATTCATTTTCTTAGAACAAAATTGTTAATTAATTGTGTTAATGGATGTTTTCAAAAGCCATTTCAAGATGATGATGATCCTAAACTAAATGGTTAAATGTCTAATTCATACAGTGATTGAATTTACTCAATACATTGTTATTTCCCTAGGAACTTAGGAACTAAGGTATAATTGATTTCTTGCACAACACTTCAAGAGGGTAATGCTTCACATTTGAATGTTGGAGAAAGTAAAAAATACATTAGTTGTTTACAATTAGTTTTACATGATTTTACCTTTTTTCTTTCATATCCTCACTTAGTTGCAACACTAATATTCCAATAATAATTTCAAGGAGATTGATTTAATCATATTCCTAAAATTGAATTGTTGAATATTTAATGAGTACAATTACTAAGTTTCATTCTTGGTTTTAGGAATTAGATCCATAGATTAGGACTAATGGTAAAATGAGATAGATGCTTTGTTTTTATTGGGTTCTAACTAGACAACAGTTCTTGGTCCATTTTAGGAAATTAGATTAATTTAGGAACATTTACCTTCCTTTAAAATACATTAGATTCACTTAAATTTTCTCATAGTTTCATGTTGTACATTCTTCGACATCAAAAAACAGAAACCCCCCAAAAACAACATAAAACACAAAACAACAAAGTAAGAAAAAGGTTAACTAAGCACATATAGTGCACCACACTGCATCAATTTACAAACCTTAGTTGATAATTTATGTAAGCAATTTAGGATGCTAAATTGACTAAACATAGTTTTCTTTCAAAATCGATGTATTTATTTTATTTTCTTTAAAGTTTCCACTTTCCTTATATTTTATTTTTATCACCATCATATCTTGTTATTGGAAATCAGCATACCTAACATTTAATTGTTTTCCTTTATCTCTAACCATTTCTTTTCCTTTATTTTAGTTCTAATGGAATATTGTTTTCATGTTATATAATGAAGGTTACATTTTAATATCATTCACCAGATGTCGTATAGGTCTCTCCCCACCTAGACCTTCACACCTTACACCTCTTTGCATCATATCTATAAACTGGCCTTAATTATTTTCCTAATTAGAAAATATATTTAAAATATTCGGCAACGACCATTTAATTTACATTACCACTAGGGATTACCCCCATGGTGAAAGGGAGGTCATCCCTTATCACCTAGAGGCGGAGGATCTGAGATCTTCAATGATTTGGTATTAGGTTATCCTTAGTTACCGGGACAATTTGTGCACCAACATTTTCTAATGACATTGCCAGGGAACAAAGGTATAGTTTTCATTTCTTTTTGTAAATTATTTATTGGTTAAGTCCGTGATCCGGTGGTGGACACGGTCATAGTTGTATGCGAATTATAGTGTTTCAAGTGTATGTATTTTTGTTTATTTGTTCACTTGGCGACTCCATGATTTAAAATTTCTAATGGCTATTTCTTGGATTGCATCATGTTTTGTTCCTTTAGATTTTTCTCAGATTGTAGGGGTTCCAAATGAGTTACCATATATAGACATATGGGACACCTACCTACCCCGTTTTCATGAAAACCAAGATGATGATCCGATTGAACACTTGCTCCTATTTCACGACTCCCTTAATATGATGGGGGTTGAACATGAAAATGTACAGATGAAATTATTCATGATGTCATTGGAAGGTAGAGCTCGACAGTGGTATCTAAATTTTTTCCCATAGGTATGTTATCTTTAAAGAATTTCTATACAGTTTTCTATGAACATTATGCAACTATGTATTCCTCTATTACACTTTTTGGAATTTTTTGTTTTTTACTAAATGAACATTGTGAATATTCTCGGTTAGCATTGAAGGAATATGAATCTTGTATTAATAATAAAATAATGAGTTGGAAAGATGGCGATTCTAACGAAAAATGCTTACCCTCTCCTGATTTACCAAATGAAAGTTTAGATGGATTAGGAGTAACATCTAATGTCGAATGTCAGGAGAACCTTGAAGAAACTAATAGTTTAACCACCAACCATAAATTTGATTTCTTTTCTTTTGATTCTCCTGAGGGTAGTGTTTATAAAGTTTGTGAACTAAATGATGTTAAAGGAGAAATTATACCCATAATTGAATCACCATCACACGTTTATGATTATGTAGATGAATCATCAATAGTTGAAGATTTTGTTTTATCTAACGAAATGACATGTAGTGATATCTTTAGTAATTCCAGTTCTATTTTATGTGAGGGTTACGTTGTTTTTCGAAGCCACCCATATACAACACATATGAAGATGACTTATCAATTTCCTCTCATAATCTTGAATTGGGTAACAATCAACTTATAATAACAAATTTACAATCATGTTGTTATTTCATTTCCGTTAATACAAATGAATATGATGAGAATAATGATATAAATATTATAACATCACCATGTGATGGCGAATATGTTCATGTTGATCATATGGTACAACAGGAAGATTATACTATAGATATGATGGTTGTTAATGTATTGAATTTTATTCCAATATTTTTATTTTAACTTTGACATGATCAACTCCACGACAATATAGAATAGTCACAAGATAGGAAAACATGAAAGTATCTCTCACGGACATGTTGTTTATATTTCAGGATTTTCTTGGTTATATGTTCATATAGGCCTACAGGACTTCGTTGAAATGTGGATGAGCGCTTTCTTTGAAAAGGTTTCTTCTTATTTCCAATCAAATGTGAATATATTTCTCGATTTCCTCGTAAAACAATTTCTCCCATTCTTCTTTCAATAGTTGAATATGCTATTATTATTAATCAAATTGAGGTCTAAAGTCAAGAAGTTCACCATTGACAATATTTGTGTTTGGTTACATTGGATTTTCAACCTTTTCGATAAATATTATCATTAAAACAGATTGTATATAAATTATGTATATAAATAAACCTTTTATTCTTTGTAGGTTTACAATGTATAAATATGAAAGTATTTTGCATCTTGAAGATTCTTTTGTGATCATACTAGAATGAAATGCACATATCTGAGCGCTTATTATGAACTATATTAAACAATATCTCTAAACACATATTTAAAGATTTGGTTTGTAAATCATGTTTAAGGGGTAACAATTTTAAAGGAGCCATATCTTAATATTTTAGTAATGTTACCTTCATATTGAATATTCCTCACCACATTCTGATTCCATACTACTTACATATAAATACTAAGGGATCATATTAGGTCATAGGGGCTAGACCTATAACCATAAGATTGAGATTTCATATATATAATTGAAACTTTGGTAGGACTAGTTAGTCATATCACAACCATACATGAGACCTTCCTAATAAACATATTATCCTAGGGATAGGAACTAATGGTATCTTGGGTGGGGAATGTTGATATCTTTGTCGAGGTTATATATGCTCGCTGGCAGTGGAGCAAGGTTAGTGGCATTAGATTAAAATCCAATGTGTAATCCTCCCACTCCTTCTGTTCAAGTGACTTTGATGGGATATGCTTACATCTCCATCGGGGCTATGAACACTCGCTGGAAGTGAAGCAAGGTTAGTGGTATTGGACTAAGTCTATTGCATAATCATCCCATCTCGTGAATGCTATATTTACTAAATAAATTGAATTAAGGACCTCTAATGCGAAGAGAAAACAAGATTCCAGAGAGTTCCTCAACTTAGGTTAATGGATGACTCTTTTGGGGCTATGGATGCTCACTGGCAGCAGAGTGACATCCGATTTTGGAAAGTCATGTTATGGACCAAAAAGGGAACCAAAATCACTGACGAATAGCCTCAGTGTCAAAAAACTAAAAAATGAAAGTCACTCTTATGTACCCTAATTAGCTCCTTGATTTGTGTAATTTCTTAATCATTAGTTGTAACTAGGTATAACCTTTTATGGTATTGGATGTTCTTATGAAGTCATACATTAATCATTTTTATGATAATCTGCCCTAATCATTATTATAACTACCCTGATAGACTTAATATACAAGTAGAGGTCTTTTATGTATGTAAATAATCCTTGAACTTGTTAATCTATACGTACTAGGGCCTCATATTTATTCTTGTTTCATTCTTATTATCAATTGACTGAGCCTTTAAGATGATTTTTTTTCTTTTCATTAATTTTTGTTTCTTTAGTTTCCTTTTGAAACTCCATGCCCAATAAAAAGGCTTTTGGTCTACGTTCTTGATCCTCCACAGGGGAGAATCATCCCTAGTTGGAGTCGAATGTTGTCACCAAAATGACCCTCCTTAGAACTAGGTCCCTTATAAGGGTGTTTCTTTATGTTTCTTTGCCTTTTTGACTCCTTATCATGCTCCTATGATTCAAATCTCTCCCTAAAATACAAAAGGGAAATCAATAGAAGGGATTAAAAAACAAAAATAAGTAGTGTTTATAGCTAAGTGACATTAAACAAAGTCTGTATCAAAAATATGTATATGAAATATTTAATTATTATTTTGATTCTATGTATGACATAAAAATTCAAAATACAAATAATTAAAATATTAAGTACCACTAAATAGTACATGTAGCTAAAACATAATTAAATTTTTATTACTATAACTAAGAACCCTAAATATAAGAAACATCGTCCACAAATTAAGGAAACATTGTACACAAAATGGGGGAATTAGATATACAAATTAATTATTTATTATGGAAGTCCTTTAATTCATATATTTTTGGGAGGATTGAATTTTCTAAACAACTTATGTAATGAATACTGAAAATAGATTTTCATGAATTTTAAATCTCTGTTTTTACCTCACATAATATCACCATTGATCTTATCATGAATTACTCACCATTTTTAACTTTTACCTTTACCTCCATATATCAATATTTGAAATTTATTTAATATTGAAATGGTTATTAAAATTAAAACAAGCTTCAAAAACATTATATTAGGTTTTTTTTGTAAAACTCATATTAAATGTAAACATTATACTATTCTTCTAATAAAACCCAAATTAAATACTTTAAAAAAATTATCGCATTGAAATTTGAATTACTTGGCCAAAGGGAGGTTAACTCACCACCACCTTACCATTCGATATGGAATGACCATCGCCCGATTAAATGAAACCCACTGTAAGATCTCATCGCATCTCAAATGGTAATTAAGCCTCCCTCCAACTCTCCACGCGATGGGAAGTGTTAACCCTCGATTAAATATCGCTCTCATTTCGAGATAATTACATGCTTGTTTCAACACCTTTATAAATGTAATTCAAAATTCAATTCAACTCTGTAATAGATTTATGAGCCTGTAAAACATTTAGGGTTTTCTAATTTAACCTACCTTCACCTATGCATTTTCTCCTGTAACCAATACTAATTAAACCTCCCTCCAACTCTCCAGGCGATGGGAAGTATTAACCCTTGATTAAATATGGCTCTCAACTCGAGATAATTACGTGCTTGCTTCAACACCTTTATAAATGTAATTCAAAATTCAATTCAACTCTGTAATAGGTTTATGAACCGTGTAAAACATTTAGGGTTTTTTCATTTAACCCACCTTCAACTATGCATTTTCTCCTGTAACCAATACACTCTGTTATTATAGTTTGAAGATATTTACATTTTTCTACCATGGAGAAGAGAACGTTTATGATTTGTTGAAATTTTTAAAGAGTTTACGACTATGAAATCCACCAATAAATTAATTTTAGAATTTTGTTACGAATAATTAAATCGAAAAGCAAATTGGATGCACACATATTATAAAATTATTCAATCCCTTTTAGTTGGAAATGGTTGCAAATAAATTTCATAAGATTTATCAGAATTTACATAGGGTTTAGTTATATTTAAAGAACTTAACCTGAGTGTACTGCGATGAAAATATGAGATAAATAATAGTTTTTTCCTTAGTTTTTTCCTAAATTACTACGCAAACAAATTTTGGGAATAAGATAAGAGAAATATTTTTATCGATTTACAATTTGTTATCTCCTTACTTGAGAAACTAACTCCCATTCTCTTGTTACACATGTTATTCATTAGGGAAGGATTGTATTTCAGATAAACACGATTGTGGATGACTATATTAACATATTGTTACAACCATTCAAGCCCATGTGCGTGGAGGCCCTAAGTTCAAGTTAAAGGGAAAAATTAAAGTTTTAAACCATTTATGGAAGACAAAAAACTATTTACAAATTAATATTTCTGAAATATGTATTTAGACAGTTACTTAAAACAATTATCAATACATTTGTATAAGACCCCTTTGGGGAAGGCTCAAGGATTCAGAGAGAGAAGGATCTTGACTGTTATACGCTTATTGCACTTGATGCACAGGGCAACAACTATTTTGCAACCCTTTATTATATAATCTGAAATTGATGTTTTTGTATTTTCCTTCTATTTCAATTTTTGAACATGTGCTGAGTTGAAAAAACAATTTAGATAGTTGATATGCATAATATCAGAGGTAAAGAGACATAATTATTTAAAGGTTTTATTATTGATAGAATTTCCCAATGCTCGACATTTATGTTCTATTACAATATCTCATGCAAATGTTATTTATAACAGTGCGTGTTTTTTTTTTTTTTTTAATCACAAAAAACTAAATATGAGGCTTGATCTCATTAAGACATTAAATCCTTTAGTTTTGTGTTCTGATATCAATACTATCAGCAAAATTTTTGAATGAGTTATCTTGAGTTATTTAAGATCAAATACTTATCTTTAGTTGATATAATTCATGTTTTGTAGTGATTGTGACTCTAGGTGTTATGTTACTATGTTGATACATTTTTTTCCATCAGTCACGATATATATTATTAACTATTTTTCAGCATAGAGTGGAATGAATATGCTTGCACCTACTGCATATGTTTTCATCTAACTTGAGCGTAGTTGTGTTTCAAAATCAATATCTTTATTTTATTTTCTTTAATTTTTCCACTTTCCTTATAATCTCTTTTTATTACCACCATATCTTGTTATTGGAGATGAGCATAACTAACATTTAATTGTTTTTCCTTTATCTCTAACCATTTCTTTTCCTTTATTTTAATTCTAATGTAATATTGTTTTCATGTTATATAATGAAGGTTACATTTTAATATCATTCACCGGGTGTCATATAGGTCTCTCCCCACTTAGACCTTCGCACCTTAAACCTATTTGCATCATATCTGTAAACTTGTCTTAATTATTTTCCTAATTAGAAAATATATTTAATTTATAATATTCTACAACAACCATTTCATTTACATTATCACCAGGGATTACCCCCTATGGTGAAAGGGAGGCCAGCCCTTATCACCTAGAGCAGGAGGATCTAGGATCCTAAGTGATGTGGTCTTAGGTTGTCCTCAGTTATTGAGAAAATATGTACACCAACACTAGTCATATGAAATGAGGCTCAAATATCCAAATAACACACACTACCCATCATCAATGTCACCATGCAATTGATGAGGGTGAAATCCAGTTCGAATTGTGAAGTAAGGGCTTCACCAGAGGGCTTCTTACCGAACTTCTTGTGTGGAAACTTTGTGGCATAATGTCCTGAATCTTGAGAGTGAAAACATTTCATCTTTCACATGTACTCCTTCTTTCTTCCTTGACTAGAATCTGATTTGGAATGGGATGAATTCCCCTTCCCTTTCTTTGCCTTTCCATCTAAGGCACAATTATCCTCATCATCATTCTTGCATGAGGATCCAACTCTGGTGTTCTGCCGAAACTCTACTTGTACAAAGTCATACCAATATCGCTCCCAATTTGGTAGCTGCTCCCTCCAATTAACTAGCTATGCCCACTCTTGGGAAGGCCTAGAAGTGCTAGACTCACCAGATCATCTTTAGAAATTATAACACCGACACTTTCAAGTTCATCCCGACATTGGGTAAACTTGGTCAAGTACTTCGGTATTGTGTCGCCATTCTCCATCTTTATATTTTTCAACTTATCCTTTAGTTCCAAGTTCATGTGGTCATTGCTATTTTGAAACATGTCTATCAAGGCCTTCCACATTGCAAATGGAGTTTCCTTACCATGGAGGTTCGAGACAATATAATCTCAAAATCCCTTTAGGATAATCCTTCTCGCCTTTTCCACATACTTTCTCCACTCTGCCAGATCTTGAGCATCAACTGGTTTAGGAGTATCTTTGTCTATGAATTCCTTAAGCATGTTGTCTTCCAACATTGCCTCCATCCTGTCCTTCCAAGGAATATAGTTTGAACTACCCTCAAGGGCATATTCAAGTCTCAATCTATAGAACGATATCCTACTGGCTCTGAAGTATGATACTGAAAATTTGTTTATCTTGCAAAATACATGCTCATATTCTCTTCTTCTATAGTGATTTAAGCTCTGATATTGTGTAGAAATTCCTTGTAGATTCAAATTGCAGATTGTAATATTCTAAAATAATTGACTTGAATCTACTCTACTCATCAACGGAAACAATAAACGATTGATGAAAGAATGAAGCATAAAATAGAAATAATTCAATCACACATAACACAATATTTTTCTAGGAAAGTCACAACTAAAAACCCATGCTATTTGTATATTTCATTAATAAAAAATATGATAATATTACAACACTTTTCTCAAGCTCGAGCAACCTCTTCAATATCTCTATCTATCTCACTACTTCCCAGACAAGCTCAAGCCAATACTTCACCAATTATGTTGCCTTCCAAGCTCATATTTCCTTGCATAGTTTCCTTGGGAGTTAGCCCATATTTAATTGAGAAATTCCACAAATATGAATTGTAAAATCCTCATAGGTCTTCCTATGATTTCATGCACCACTTGTACAATTCAGATGATTATACAATTAATAGTACATTGTCCCTAAACTCCAATTTCAACTAGTATTTCTCTGATTTGACATGCATGAGTTAATTATGGGTGAATATTTAGTTTACTGGTTGATCACTGCTAGTTACACCCCTCTACGATAGGTTACACCCCATTACTATATCTCCCACTAATTCCACCATTGGTTGGAACTAGTTTAACTGACTTCAACTTAGTTAAACTAAATTAAATAATTACAACTCAAATAAACTCAACCAGGGCTCCTAAAAAGTAAGAGAAACTCTACATGACTCTATTAGATGCTCAAATCGAATTAAATGAGCCAATTAAGTCAAATTAACTTAGTTAACTATTACAAGTTGTCATGAGATGTGGAATTACAATTTAATTCCTAACTTAATTCAAGGAAAAAATTAAATTAGGATTTTCTTGTTGCATTTTCAACAACATCTTAGACTAGGGGTTTATCATACTGATATCGTCTTTCCATTAGTGAATTGCAGATGCAAGTACTCTATCATACTATGTTAGGATGAGGAAGAAGGATATGAAAGAGGAGAACATGCGAGAAGACACATTTGTAGCTAAAGATGCAAGTTGATCGATCATGAGAAAGCAAAGGGACATCAGTTTGTGACTGCAACTCAAGACATGATAACACTGAAGACTCCTCATCTTAAGCCATATGGAGGTGGAAAAGAGATCATTCTTAAGAAGGCATACAACAAGAAGAAATAAGATAGCCCCAAGGTATAACTCAGTTGGCCGAGTTCCTATTGCTAAGAACCTCGCTTATCAGGAGGTCACAAGGTCAAATCTCCTCGACACCCTTGGGGTTAGGCCTTGCTACTTTGGCTAATGGGTAGATCCATTTGAGTTGATCTACCTGGATTTTCTCGTGGATGTAGTGGCCACTCAGTGTCCATGAACCACCCTTAAAAAAAATAAGAAGCAACAATAATGGCTTTACATTTCCATGTCATCAATGTCATGTAATGTCATGAGTCATCCTATGCCACATCATTTTATGGATTATGTAAACTCTTATTCGAAAATTTATTGTAAAGTGGAAGTCCAAAGGACACGTACAAAATATGAAGAGTCATGTAAAAGTAAAAAAGTCACAAGGAAGTCAAATAGTCATGAGGGTAGTCAAAGAGTCACAAGGGAGGCAAAGGATCACCTTATTGGTTATATATACACCTTCATTATACAAGAAAAATACTTTTCACCTTGGCTCCTCCCACAAGGTATCAACGAGACAAGCTAGTTCTTTTGGGGAGAAAGTAGTGGCTCCAACACTCCACTATTAGAGCTAGTGGTGTTCGTTGTATACATGTGTCCTAGGACTTTTACTTAATATATGAAGCCTAATGGCTAGCATGTTCTTCATGCATGGATTATGAATATTTGTAAGATTTTTCTATGGATGTTTATGATTCATGTTTGTTTTCACTTGCACTAAAGTAGTTGAACTATTTCAGTTATTTTAGTGCTTATCATATTGAGAATGTGTTGTAATTGTTGCAATGACTATCACATCTTTGTGGAGTATTTTGCAGGATGTTAGAAATATCTCTCCTATTTGTTTGTGTCTCTACTAGAGTGGTACTAATACCTATCTCTTAGAGGCTCACTTTCTTTCCCCTTCGTAGTAGAAGAACTTCGATTCACCTACAACCGAACACTCACCGGGCACAATTAATTTTCGAAGGTACATATGCATTTCTCTCTCATGCTGAGCCAAGGAAAAAAAAATTAAGAAAGTGGTAACCAGGTCATATTCTAGATGGGGCTCCTATCCCAAATAGTGTGAGGTCTAATTGGGACCACATTTTGGGGAGACCCTTTTGAATGTTGGCAGTTCCAACACTGTCAACATTTCTGGCACTAGAATGAGGGAAACTAGATTTTTATGGTTGATAAATTCACCCACCCTCATCATAATTCCTCCAGTCAAGGTAAAAATATTCCCAACACCTACCATACTCATATTCTTGAACTTGGAAGATCTTCTCAGCCCGGTCCTGAACAAGCATGTGAAATATCCTACAAACACATCCGAGCCGTCCAACCTATAACCCATAAGTTCGTAAAGTCTACTGGATTGATCCCTGGAGTACATAATATTCTTTATTTTCCAAAGAAGAATGCAACCAATCCTACCGGGATAGTGGTCTCTACAGTTGAAGATTTATTTTTTTCCACCCTTGAAGAGTTAACAGAGACTACATAAAACATAGATAAACCAGAGAAGCCTCCATCTTTTAATGGTGGTGAAAAAGACAATGTTTTACTCTCAGACGACACTTTCCATGAGTTAGGTGGTTACAAAGAGGAGGAATATCCCTCAAGCTTTGAAGAAGAGGAGAAAAGAGATGAAGACCTAGTGGACGAAGATCTGCATTGGATGTCTCAAGGAAGAGGAGCAAAGAGATGGAGACCTAGTGGACGAAGATCTGGATTGGATGTCTCAAGGACCACTTTGTTAGATGTCATTTTGTCACATTAGGAAAATAACCATTAGTTTGGGTCTTTTTCTATTCACACATGAGTTCCAGAGAATTTCCATGAAAATTTTGGCTATGTTTGCAGTTACCTAGTTGATTCCTACACATATGCAGGGAAGATCATTATTATCTATGCATAAGTATGCACTGTCTTCCACTATGATCTGCGAACATGACTTGACGTACGTAAAAATAAAAAATAAAGTCTAGAAGAATTGTTGGTAGCATCTATCCCAACCAACAAGATTCAAATGAGTGGCTATTCAATGTTGATCCCTCCCATCATGGAGCAACTCCCCTTCCTTTGTGGAACCTCTATCCCATAATAGTGGATCTCATCCCCTAGAGAATGGATCCATAACTTCTCATCCTTGGCCTATAAAGCCATTATAGGTCTGAGGTTTGAGGGAGGACTATTGGAAGTAGGTTTATGTTGTTGAGATTAGGATGAAAGGCTTCCCTTGAAAGGGAGAGGGTTGGAGATTGTAGAAAGGGCTTGCTACACCAAGGCTACATGGTTGTAAGGATTTTCTCTAGTTTTATGAATATAAGAAATTTTTCTTTCTCAGTTACATCTCTATTGATTTGATTTTTAGGATTCCTTGATCACCTACATGAATTTTGGTTGCATAATTGATGAGTTCACATGTATAATTGGTTAATTAGTTCATTATCTCTTTGATTATATGGTGTATGCTTTGATCTCTTGTTTGTCTCTGTCTTTGCATATCTGTTTCAGAACATTGCAGAGAAGTTGTGGGGAGTGACGAGAGGACATTTGAAGCATCAAAGAGTGTGTGATTAAAAGCTTTGAGGGACTTCATCAATTGTTTCGGTAAACTGATCATAGGCCTCTTTAATTCTATTGCTTTTAAATGATCAGAACTTAGAGAAAGGTAGTATTTGCTATGTGTTTGTTATTAGGGTTCCTAGAAGTCTAGGGGGATTTCTCTTTCCCTTAAAAGGGATTTGTCCTCATAAGACACTTGCTCTACTAGGTGTTTTACCAAAGATGTTGAGGCACCTAGAAAAACTATTAACAAATTATGACCCTAACAAAGAAGTTAAATTGGAAGACCATTTGGACAACTTCTACCTACAATTGTAGATGCTCAAGGTACATTATAATGATGTTTCATGTAGAAATTTTCCATGTAACTTATATGGTAGAGAAGTTGTATGGTACCACAGTCTTCCTCCAAACTCAATCCAGAATTGGAAGGGTTTTAAAAAGTTGTTCCTTGAAAAGTTTGCCGATGACAAAACCCCAACCATGTCATTAAAAGAGATGGTAAATCTAAAGATGAAGTAGAAGGAAAAAGTTAAATATTTTAATGAGAGATTCAATCACATATTTAATATATTTCCTATGGATACGAAACCTCATGACTCGTTAGAGGAAATTTGATTTTAAAAGGTTAACATTGAATTTCCATGTCATAATGTGTAAGCCAATCAAAATCCTTTAAAATTCGAAAGAGATACATGTGTGACTAGGCACTCACAAATTTTGTAATAATATAATTTACCTACCTTAAGCGTGAATGGTGCCCAAGTGACCCAAAACTACATTAAATATTAAAATAAAATTAATATCTTATTTTATAAATGTTATAGTATTGATAATATTTTTAATGACGCGTAAGTAATATGAATTTTAAATTTACCTTTTTAATTTAAAATTTATTAAATCTTATGTAAACAAATTAATTTATATATATAATATATATATATATATATATATATATATATATATATATATATTATATATATATATATATATATATATATATATATTATTTGTTGTAGTCTAACTAGCCGGAGGAATTGCCCGGAAAGTTATGGAAATTCCAGTCATATTTAGAGAAAATCCAACAAGGATTTTTGTAAATCCAAGTTATAGTTGTTAAACTTCAAAATTTTAGGTGTCGTAGATGTTTTTGATGGTGCTAAATCCATTTCCACCATCAAAAACACGATTCAAGAACTGCATCTACAAGATTTTTTGAAATTTTTTTGCTCGGATTCTAACCACTTTTGACTATCCGGGCAATTCCTCTGCCTCGGTAGACGAATCCCTATTATTTTAATAAAAATGCATTTATTTCGTTAATTTAAATTAAATTTTAAATTCATTTTTTATTTAAATTTTTATTAATCTTGTGTTAATAAATTAATTAAATATTATATATATTGTTATTTAATTTTAATGACGCCTAACTAATTAAATTTTAATTACTTTTTAATTTAAATTTGATTTAAAATTTACTTTCTAAATTTAATTTTATTAAATATTGTAACTAAATAAATTAAATTTAAATATAAATTAATATACATTTTATTTTGATAGACGTCACATTTTATTGGTAATTTGATATAAATTTTTGATAAAAGTAAAATAATAAAAATAATATATTAAAAAATTTTCTACATGGAATTATTTTATTAATTTCTTAATTTTTCTTAGGTGGCTATTTTTTAGTTCAATTTTCCTCTAATGCCATCACCACTGGCTACTACACTTAAGACTTACCAACAAGCATCACACTGTTTGTTAAGAGAACTAAGAAAGGGACTCTGACTAAGAATTACGAAGAAGCCATTGCAGTTGAAAAGGACTTGCATGCAATTGGAGTCATTGTTGACGATGAACTATCAAAAGACTCCAAATACATGAGTAAAAGGTCTCAACCCTCCTTAAGTAAGGCCATGGATAAAGAAGCCATTGATCTTGAAAGCTTGACCCAGACCATCAAGTCTCTATCCAATGATTTGGCAGAGTTAAAACAGAGGTCAAGCGAGACCACCGTCAACAACAAGCCCCAAAATTTCAACTTCCTAAGAAGGGATACCAACTCTAGCAACAACATCAATCAACCAGCTAAGTTTGAACAAATCTCAAACATCGTGTTGAATGTCGAAAGCATGGGCATGGACCAATATTGTTCTTTTCATCAAGAATATCATTCAGAAAAGACATTCCCTCAGTGGAATCACAACATGAACGCTCTAGCTACACATATCATTGACACTATACTTTCAAACGCGTAGACAAAGCCAACGAAATAAAAGGAAGAAATTGACCGACTAAAGAAACTACGATTGTTAGGCACATAGTGAATGATTCCAGTTGTGTATTCGCAACTGAAAAGAAAACTACCAAAGAACTGCCACTGATTGAGGACCCGACTAAAAAGCAGAATAGTCGAGATAAGTTGAGAAGTCAAGGGTCATTTTTTGAACAAGAGTTGAAGAGGTAGAAATTGAAATAAAACTTTTTAAGGAAGATCACACCACTTGTCAACTCAACAGAGAACACTCAAAATAAGTCTGTAAACACCGCGAAAACGAAAATTACTTCCACCAATGGTAAAAGAAATCCCACCATTTTGGAAGTATCAGATAAAGTCATTCCCCCAAAGACTTCGGCGATGCCCACCACACCTAATTATAATATAGTTGAAGACATGAAGAAATCTCGCGCTAATATTTTAATATTTGAGCTTACAAGGATCGTAAGCCAATGAGAACTGCTTGTCCAAACTCTTGATCAATCTTTCTTAGTGATAATGCTTCTTTGCAAAAGTGGATCTGGTAAGGCTTCTGGTCGATTGGAATCTATTCTGAATGCATAAATATTAGAAGCAAATACACTCTATCCTCCATTTTTATTGATGATTTAAATTTTTAATTACAATGTACACAATTTCTTAGTTGATTCCGATGCATTTGTAAATGTAATGCCATTATCGGTAGCTAAGAAAATAAATGATAAATGTGGTAAGACAAATGCATAGATTATTCATCTGGATAGGACTCTTGTCCAAGCTATTAGTGAATTTAGAGATGGGATTTTTTGCCTATCATCTGATCAATGAGTTCACCAATGCATAAATATTGTAATTGTGGACATCCCGAAATCCTGCGATGTATTTTGGGTAGGGACTAGTCCAGAAAATTACAAGGGTATTTTGCTACCAACTGGTCACATTTATGGCTTCCATATAAGGGCAGGAATAATGAAATCTAGATAGACACAAAATCTCCATTGACTACTACACTTAAGCCTTACCAATAAGCATCACGCAGTTCGTTAAGAGAACTATGAAAGGAAATCTGACTGAGAACTATGAAGAAGCCATTGCGGTTGGAAAAGACTTGCATGCAATTGGAGTCATTGTTGACGATGAAATATAAAAATGCTCCAAGGATACGAGTAAATGGTATTAGGCCTCCTTAAGTAAGGCAAAGGATAAAGAAGTCATTAATCTTGAAAGCTTGACCCAGACCATCAAGTCTCTATTCAATGAGTTGGCAGAGTTAAAACAGAGGTCAAGTGAGACCTCCGTCAACAACAAGCCCCAAAAGTTCAACTTCCTGAGAAGGGATACCAACTCCAGCAACAAAATCAACCAGCTAAGTCTGAACAAATCTCAAACATCATGTTGAATGTCGAAATCATGGACATGGGCCAATATTGTTCTTTTCATCAAGAATATCATTCAGAAAATAAATTCCCTTAGTGGAATCACAACATGAATGCTCTAGCTACACATATCATTGTCACTGTACTTTCAGACGAGTAGACTAAGCCAACAAAAGAAAAGGAAGAAACTGCGTTGACTAAAGAAACTAGGATTGTTGGGTACACATTGAATGATTTCAGTTGTGTATTCGCAGCTGAAAAGAAAACTACTGAAGAATCGCCACTCTATGAGGACCCAACTCAAAAGTAGAATAATTGATATAAGTTGAGAATTCAAGGGTCGTTTTCTGAACAAGGGTTGAAGAGGTAGAAATTGAAATAAAACTTGTTAAGGAATATCACACCACTTGTCAACTCAACACAAAACACTCAGAATAATTTAGTAAATACTACTACAATGAAAAATGCTTCCACCAATGGTAAAAGAAATCCCACCATTCCGGAAGTATCAGATAAAGTCATTCCCCCGAAGACTTCAATGATGCCCACCACACTTGATTATAATATAGTTGAATACATGAGAAATCTCACGCTAATATTTTAATATTTGATCTTACAAGGATCGTAAGCTAGCATGGACTGCTTGTCCAAGCTCTTGATCAATCTTCCTCAATGATAATGCTTCTTCACAGAATGGATTTGGTAAGTCTTCTAGTCCATTGGAATTTGTTTTGAATGCATAAATATTAGAAGAAAATACACTATACCCTCCGTTTTTATTGATGATTGAATTTTTTAATTACAATGTACACAATTTCTTAGTTGATTCCGATGCATTTGTAAATGTAATGGCATTATTCGTAACTAAGAAAATAAATTATACATGGGGTAAGACATATGAAAATATTATTCATCAGGACAAGACTCTTGTCTGAGCTATTTCTAAACTTAGAAATGTTCGTATTTTCCTATCATTTGATCAATGAGTTCACCAATGCATAAACATAGTAATTGTGGACATACCGGAAGCCTGTGGTGTATTACTGGGTAGGGACTGGTCCAAAAAATTATTGAGGTATTTTGCTACCAATTGGTCACATTTATGGCTTCCATATAAGGGTAGGAATAACCAAATCTAGATAGACTTAGAACCTTACATGAATCAAACCATCACACCCTTCGATGGGAAAAATGAACTAGTTGCTTTTGCAAATCTGATCTTTAGAAATTGCTACTTGAAGATTGACTTAGGGTGCTACCTTACTCATCCTTCCTCAATCCCACCAGACACACAGTTGGAACTCCTTCCAAGTCTAACTAGAAGAAATGACTTTTGTATAGTATATAGTAGTAGTACTAGTGTAGGGAATAGTTCTTGTCTGAGCTATTGGTGAACTTAGAAATGTGCTTATTCGTTTATCATCTGATGAATGCATTCACCAATGCATAAACATAGTAATTTTTGACATCCCAGAAGCCTACGGTGTATTATTGGGTAGGGATTGGTCTAGAAAATTATAGGGATATTTTGCTACCAATTGGACACGTTTATGGCTTCCATATAAGGGAAGGAATAACCAAATCCAGATAGACTTAAAACCTTACATGAACCAAATTGTCACACCCTTTGAGGGGAAAAACAAACTAGTTGATTTTGTAAATATGATCTTTGGAAATTTCTTCTTGGAGACTGACTTAGGGTGCTACCTTACTCAACCTTCCTCAGTCCCACCGGATGCACAATTGGAACTCCTTCCTAGTCCAACTGGAAGAAATGACTTTTGTATAGTATATAGTAGTAGTACTAGTGTAGGGAATAGTTATTTTACATATGATGTTTGGATTTTATGTTTTACGGTTCTAAGACATAGGAGGGATCTAGAGCTAGTTGTGTTTTAATAGACCCATGATAGAGAAAACATCTAATCTCTAGCCATTGGAATTTTAGTGCACTAATAACATTGCGAAATATGAGGCTCTGATCACGGACTTACAAAAGGCCATTGACCTCAAAGTTGGAGTTCTTAAAACAACAGGTGACTCTGATATCATCGTATGACAGGTACGAGATACTATACATTGTGTGTCACCTAACTTGAAGAGTTGTCAACAAGAGATATGGAATTTAATTTCTCAATTCCAAGCTTTTAATATTGTACATGTTCTTAGAATGCATAATGCAATTGCATTTAGGAATGATTTTTCTATAGAAATTCTTTATAAGCCACCCATACCTCGTAATATCACTAATTTGTGCATTTTTAATGGTGACTAGCGAATGCTAATCTATTCAAGGATGCAACCATTGGCAAAGACGAGCACGATAAAGCCTTGGAAGATGCAGCTTGGCCTAGCAAGGATAACCCCATTTTGAAGGGCGTTGTATCATTATAATAGCTATATGACTTGCATAATCACTTTAGGGGACCTGTCAATGCCAAAACCCACAACTCAAAACTATCACATGAGAAGATTCATCTTAGAGTAGAGAAATATCCAAAGTTTGTTAATCTCAGTACTTGTTGCACACTTCAAGAGTGGAAAGCCTTTATCCACCTATTCAAGTAGTACCGAGATGTTTTCATGTGGACATACAATGAGCTCAAAACTTAAGACACATGAATAATCCAACTGTTATCCAAATTAAGGAAGGAGACAAGCCTTTTCAACAGAAGCTACAAAAGGTGCATTTGAAGTTCGAGCCCTTGATTCAAAAGGAGCTGAGGAAGTTGCTGGATTCTCAAATCATTTACAAAGTGTGACATTCAACATGGGTATCTAATCTGGTCCCAGTAAGAAAGAAGTCTGGGAAAATATGCTTGTGCATGGATTTTTGAAATATTAACCTTGCTTCGGACAAAGACAATTACCCCATGCTATCAATGTAGTAGATACTACAGAAAATATCAGGGTCAGAAATGTTTTCTTTACTTGACTAATACTCTGGCTACAACTAGTTTCTTGTCTCAGAATCTGATAGACTTAAAACTAATTTTCGAATGATGTGGGGCACTTTCACATTGAGAAGAATGCCCTTTGGGCTAGTTAATGTTGGTGCAACCTTTCAATTTACGATGGATATCTCATTTCGTGGGATGATCAGTCAGAGCATGGTGATGTATGCTGATGATGTCATGATGTTTTCAAAGAAGATATTCAACCACCTATGCCACTTGAAGAAAATATTTGAGCGATATCGAAAATAAGGGATATCTCTTAATCCCAAGAAGAGAATTTTTGTAGTGTATGATGGAAACCTCTTGGGCCATATCATAGTGAAAAGTGGGATTAAAGTAGACCATGAAAGGGTCAAGGCTATTACATAGATTCCCTTGCCAGAAAACAAGAAAGCCATGCAGTATTTCATAGGGATGATAAAATTTCTTCGAAAGCTCATCTCTAATTACGCTCAAATTGTAAAACCTATGCAGGAGATGGTGAGGAAGGATGCAATTTACAAGTGGGAAAAAATGGAAAAAGATGCATTTTCCATATTAAGAAAGTTACCACAAAAGCATCAATCTTGTACAACCCAGATTTCAACAAGGATTTTCTACTTTACACATTTTTTTCTGATACATCTCTTGTCGTTGTGCTTACACAAAAGGATAATCAGAACAATGGGAAACACATATATTTAATGAGTGCTAGCTTACAAGGACATGAATTTAACTATCCCACCATTGATAAACATGTGTATGTAGTTTATACGGCGGCGAAGAAATTCTGACCCTATCTTTTGAAAAATAGTTGTATTATCTTTTTTCTATACCCAACAGTCAGATCACTATTTGTCCAATAAGAGCTGAGTGAGAGAAGAGAAAAATGGATGACCGATTTACATGAGTATGATCTAGAATTAAAACTAGTTCACACTATTAAGGGCCATGGTCTATGTTATTTAGCATTAGAAGTGGTGAATGCAATAAAAGACGATCCATCCAGGTGGTTGCAGGAAATCAAGATGTACAATGTTGAGTGAGCTACCCCCACTACTACTTTAGAATTTTGGTACATAGATGTGCACCAATATCTTGAGCATGTCACTTTTCCCTCTCACTTATCTGTACGATATAAGAGGGTAGTTAGATTGAAAGTATTATCTTACCAATTGGTGCATGGGGTTATTTTCAGAAAGCACCATAACGGAGTATTGCTTAGATGCTTGGAAGCACATGATTCAAAGAAAATGTTGCATGATCTCCATGATGGACTAGCTATAGGACACATTGTGAGTGACACTAAAGATCAGAAATTTATGTGGGTTGGTTTTTATTAGCCTACATTATTCAAAGATGCTAATGTATATGCCTGCAAGTGCTTGGTCTGTCAGAAGTGTGTCATCTGAGGAAAGAAGTCAGCCACCACGTTGCAACCTATCGTTGTGCAAGAACCATTTCAACAATGGGGTCTAGATGTCATCAGTGATATTTTTCCACACTCATCGAATAAACACCATTATATTTTCACTACCATATATTACTTCACATGATGGAGAGAAGCGGTTCCACTCAAGCAAGTGAATGATGAAGAAGTCATAAAATTCCTCAAATAAAATATCATTTCCAGGTTGACTTCACTTGTTTTTGACAATGCAATGTACTTTTCATATTTAATATTATATGATTTTGCATTGGAAAATGGTATTATATTGAAACATTCTGCTAATTAATATCTACAGGGAAATGGTCTTGCTGAATCTACCAATAAGAACCTTATCCACATCATTACGAATATTGTTTTCTTTGAACAAAGGAACTGGAACTCCACTTTGGTGAATTCTTTATGGGTTGACCGAGTCATGCCAAAAACTTCTCTGAATATGTCTCCTTACTTCCTCATGTATGGAGAAGAAGCCATCCTACCCCCAAATCTATTTTCCTACCCTTCAACTTTCATAAGAATCCCAGGGAAGGCCATGCATATCGGTTCATAGTAGGATAAACACCCTCTACAAGCTATATAAAGAAAGATAGAAAGCCAAAGAGAAATTTTCTCTTCATGAAAGTCATATCAAGAGGAGGTTTGACAAGAAATCTATAGGGAAAAATGAATTCAGTGTGGGTGACCTAGTCTTGAAGTGGGAGAAAGCCCACAAAGACAAAGGAAAAAATACTAAGTTCCAATCCTTGTGGATCAGACTGTTCACGATGCATGAGAAACTTGGCCAACACACATATCATGTTTAATCTTTAGGTGTGAAGATTGATTCTCTTCCTGTTAATGGCCAAGATTTAAAACAATATTTTGAATGATGGTCTAGTGCCATGCCCTACTCTATGTACATAGTTTGTTTTATTGTTTCTTTTTTTTTGTTTGGTCTTGCATGTTTCATTTCATTTATGTAAATAACCGTCATGTGTGAAAGTGTTTTATGGATTCTTTATGTGTGACTAAATTGAAAAGAGCCTTGTGACACTACAACATTTGGCTAACCTTTAGTCCTCCTTATTTGTTTTGGTCAATGATGTTCTGATGGAAAATATAATCCTTTTGTAAGGAAATTTTTGTTTTGAACCATGATACCTATGTATATTCTAGAAAACTTACACCCATGCTCAGTTCTTTATGTTTTGATGTTTTCACGCTTATCCAATCAAGTAGAAGAGGAAAAAGGGAAAAAATATAAATGATCAAACCTAAATTAGAGGTCTTTGTATGCTTCTTTGAAGGAACAACCTCTCCTGATCTCAATAAGTCAAGATCCCTCTTCTGCCCATGAAATGAATAAAATCCTATTCGCAGTCATATATAAATATATAAATAAAGGAAAAAGGAGAAAGGATTCCTACGCAGAGAGGTGAAGAAAACAACTCTGCCCGGGTACTGTCTAGGTTCGATGGCAGTGGATAAATGTTTGTGTTCTTGTAGGTACTTTGTCAAAGTACTATCCAAGCTTACTGGTAGTGGAGCAACACCAGAAATGAAAAAATGTACTCTAAAAGCCTAAATCTTGCGAATCATATTACCCTTTCATGATTCGAAACATTACGGTATTGTTGATCTTATGTTTGTGTTCAACCGAGAAGGGACAAAGGGAACTATTGATTGAGATGGATATTGGTGGCCACCGGCTGATTCCACTTGGACCCACACCATTGTTTCTTTTAGTTTTTCAGCTTCCTTAATTGTAGCATAGTTTACTATTTTTAGCCATTTTTCAGGTCCTAAACTTTCGGAGTTGTTTTAAGGCCCTAAACGACGTTTTTTTGGCAATCTAGCACCAACGATTTTTTAACGAAAATCATCTTTTGCATCATAGTCCTTAGAGATATATTTCCAATGGGTTATCATGCGCATCAAATAGAGATAATATGACCAAGCCGCGACCCAGGGAAGTTGGCTGTCTAACTCACCTCAATAGGGCCCATAAACTCTTGGTGTTACATCTCCTCGGGTTAGAGTTTTGGTTATTTAGGGTTTGCTCTTATTGTTCAATAATACAAAAGGCACTTGAGTCTCATTGGAACACAGTTTAGAGGCATGTATCCACAACATCTCTTCTCAGTGATAAGCTAACATCGCCCGAGCTAGTCTTATTTCCATTCTGTTTGTAAGCATATTTCAGTATTTGAATGAAATGAAGTGTTATTTCTACTGCATCTTTGTATTTATGGTTATATCTGTAATTTGTTGTGTTCATGTTTAAATCTGGATCAGTGGTATCAAAGGGCCTACTCTTTCTCTATTTTTCTTTGCATGTCCCAAACAAGGTCGGGATATAAGGAGTTAGGGCTTGAACTAGTCAAACTTTTGCAAGACCAACCTTGCAAATCCCAACAACCTCCCATGGTGGATGAAAAGAAAGACAAGGGGGCATGAGATCCTATCAAAATCTTGCTTGAGGAAGCCCTCGAGTGACAAAGAAACACGATGATGGACAACCTTTCCTAGATCCTTCAGAGGCTACCCAGGGGCAACACATCTACTTCTAGCGACTACGCAACTACTTTGGAAGTGCCACACCCTTTAAGGTACAAGTTAACTTTGACATTCCCATATTTGAGGGTCAAATAGATGCAGGCACTATAGATAAATGGTTAAATCTACTAAAAGGATATTTTTCCGTTCATGATTTTTCCAGCTGGGAAAAGATAACCTTTACACTTCTCAAAGCAGCCCCCCATGTTAAGGACTAGTGGGAAACCTACTATGAGCAAAAGGATGAGAGTAAAAACTCACTATTTTCAGCCGCACCCACTTGGAACTCATTCCGGGATGCCATCAAGGAGAATTACTACCCGGTCAGGAGCTATGAGGATAAATACATGAAGTGGACAACGTTGTGATAGGGAAGGGACCAAGATGCAATGGATTTTACTAATGTTTTTCATACCCTTCGGACGAAGTTGGGTATCAAGGATTCTGAGAAGCATTTGGTTCTCAATTACCTTGGCTTCCTACATAGGTACATCCAGGACGAGATGGAATTCCTGGACATCTCTTCGCTTGGCACGACCTACTAATATGCAATGAAGATCGAGCAAAAATTTAAATAGAAGAAGTGAGACTTTGGATCTGCAAATATGAAGCATGGGAAAGGTGCCCCCAAATCTCAGAACAAAGGACAAAGCCAAGGCGGGGCAGCCCAGGACAACCCGCCAAAGCCACAAGAAAAGAACAACACCATGAAGCCAAAGAAGGACATGGTAAAGTGGTGTGAGTTCCATAAGATCTCCACTCACAACACAAGTGAATGTCGGGCCTAGAAGTCAATGGTGTCCAAGCTAAAGGATTCAGAATCAGATGCATGTTACGACTCTGAGTCAGAACCTAACAAGGGGAATGACACAGGGAAGCAGATTATTGATGCGGAGCCCAATGCCACCATTGCCACCTTGAAGATCCAAAAGGAGGAACCCGAAAATCCATAGGAGGAGGAGCGCCTCTTCCACTCCCAAATGTGGGTAAAGGGTTCCCCGCTACAGTTCATTGTCGACAACGGGAGCCAAAAGAACCTCATTTCAGTGGAGGTCGTGAAGCGGCTGGGCTTACCAACCACAACACATTGACAATTGTACACCATCAGGTGGCCTCACCAAGGATGGGATCTTCAAGTGATGATCTAGGTGGATGTTGGTGGCCACCCACCTATCCCGCTTGGACCCCCACAATTGTCTCTTTTAGTTTTTCAAGTTCCGTAATTGTAGCACAATTTACTATTTTTAGCAGTTTTTACGGTCCTGAACTTCCAGAGCCATTTTGAGGCCCTAAATGACGTTTTTTGGGAAATCTTGCTTGCCCCAAAGTTGTAGTGATTGGATATATCTTTCTAATGAGCTATTGTATGCGTCAAACGGAGATTGTATGCCAAAGTTATGACCTCGGGTAGTTGATGTACCAACTTGCCCAAAACGGGGCCCAAAATTTAGCGTTTCATCTTCTAGGGTTAGGTTTTGGGATGTTAAGGGTTTTCCATTATTTCTCAACAATAAATAGGCCTTTGAACCTCATTGTAACACAGTTCAGAGGCATGTAGCCTCCACATCTCTTCTCAGAGATAAGCTACCATCGCCCTAGATGGTTTATTTCCATTTTTGTTTGTAAGCATATTTCAGTATTTTACATTAATGAAATGATGTATTATTTCCGTTGCATCTTTGTGTATATGGTTATCTCTATATTTTGGTGTGTTCCTGTTTAAATCTGGATCAGTGGTATCAGAGCAGTCTGCTTTTTCTCTCTATTTTTCTTTGCATGTCCCCAATGAGGTCAGAATATAAGGAGTTAGCACTTGAACTGGTCAAACCTTTGCAAGATCAGCTGTTTAGTCAATTTAGTGTCCTAAATTGCTACATAAATTATCAATCCGGGTGTCGTAAACTGATGAAGTGTTGTACACTATATGTGTTAGATGACCCTTCCTTACTTCACTATTTTCAAGTTTATGTTTGTTTTGGGGTTTTGTTCTTTTGATTCCTAAAGTTCTACAATGTAATTGAAATCTTAATTTATTGCTGCTAAGAACCTAGAAAAATGAAGTGAGAGCTAAAAGTGCTTTTAGGCCAAATTTGGAAGTAAGGTTTTTTAAACAAGAAAGTGAAAAACAGAGCTTCTCTTCTTGCTATTGTAATTGTTTCCAAAACATGAGTTGAAAGGACTCTTAAAACTATTGCCTACTTAATTACAAAACCAAAACTTAAATGGGAAAAATGGAATTGCAGTTATCTATAGTAAACCGAAAATGAAATACTGGAAACAAAATTACTTCTATTGTCTAGTCTACTTGTGAAATTAAAGCTTAGTGAACTACTGAATGTGGAATCGTAATTAAACTAAGGAAAATAAACAAAAATGAAATTGCAACTATTCTATTTGTGAAAGCAAAACTAAATGAAGTATTATTGTCACTTTGCTACATTATTCAGGGAGAATTAACTTCTAATGATAGCGATATTTGAGAGATTTCATTCTCCATCATTCTAAAAGAAGTAAATATGACAAACTCAGTCGTAAATAAAACATTTCACCACTTAGTCTTAGGTTCAACCATCAATGAAGGGCTTTTGGAAATATCCATTTAAATCATGAGTTACTAAAATGATAAGAAAATGGCATTGGACTACTTAACCCAAGAACTAATGAACAACAATTGTAATGAAAGACTCATTCATAAACAAAACATTTCACCATTTAGTTTGAGGATTAACCATCAATGAAAGGGTTTGGAAACATTCATCTATATCATGAGTGACTACACTAATAAGAAAAAGGCATTAAACAACTTAAATTTAAAAACTAAGAACTAAGGAATAGTAGATGAAATAAATCTAATTATGCTACTCACATCAATTTAAAAACTACAGTTAAGAGGCTAGAAAATAGTGGAAACTAAAGAACTACTCTACGCTGGAATACAACTATCCTGAGTTAGTGGAAACAAATGACACAAGCTGCAATAAACACAGTGTTAGGAAACAATTATGAACATGATGAAAAATGCAGTAAATATACAATTAAACAAAGAAAGACAACAAAACGAAAATGTACATAAATGAAATATACCCTTGACCACGCAGGGGCCCTCTGCAAGGTCTAGGATTAGCAACACATAATCAACACTTCACACGCTTCAGGTATCCATTAAAAAAGAAACAAAGTTTCTATATTAAAAACAGAGCACTGAATTTCTCAAGTTATAAGCGGAAATTGCACTATTACATCAACAAAAAACATTAACTTGTTATATGTTCTAAACACTGAAATTTATAGGAAAAATAGGAAAAATACACGACTATTTGAAGAGAGAATTCATCTACAGCAAACATGTAGACAGGTAGTGTATCCAGAAATTTTGTCTTCGGTTGCCTTGAAACATAAATCTCTGAATAGTGGCTATTGGATACTGGTTGTGCAGGTGGCAAATGACATTCTTGGCTTCAATAGTCTGCCTTAGATTCATTTATTAAGAAACGTGTAAAAATAGAGTTCTACTTGTTGTAGATTTCTTCCGTTGACTCCCCTTTGACCGGGGTCCTCCTCATCGATTTTGATCAAATAGATAGGACACCATCCATGATCTGACATTTTCCCAACGATCCATATGGTTTGTTTCCTCTCTTGACACCTATAACCTACAAAAATGTGGAGATGGCTGCAGAGCAACCGATTAGCTACGGAATGTGGTTGCGTTCTGTAGCTGAAAAACAAAAACATATCCAAATAACAAATATAACAAAATAACTTGAAAATCACTAAAATATACTCCTTGAGGCAATGTGCAATGGCTTTTGATGATTTAGGATGCATTTACATGGAAAAGAAAAGGTAGAAGGATGAAGAAGTTGCTTAAGAAAGAGGCAGTTTTGGAACTCAACATACCCCCATTGAGAGACTATTGCATGTCCTCATGCAATCAAAATTGTAACGCCCTCCTTCTATTGCATCTGCTCTGAAACTTCAGCTAGAACACCCAACCTTTTCTTGCTTCTCTTTGCTGCAATTATCATTCTAGGCTTTCTCATGAGGAATCTATATTTAAGGTTATTGAGAGCCCTGCTTAGCTTCCTATTTTTCCTCTTTAATTTTTTGTTCTTCTTATGCCACAGACCCAAATGAAGCATGGTGTTATCATGAATAATCCTATCCAACTTGTTTTGTTCTTTTAAAGTTTAATTTTCCTTCTGAATATTCCTATTTAAGACCTCTAGCTCATAGATTTCCTGCTTAAGTGAGCTAATCAGAGTCTCTTGTGATGTAGCTGGTTGCTTAGGGTTGGATGAAGTCCCTTGATCTACTTATGTATTCTTTTGCTCCAATGACTCAATATAATCATAAATCTGCTGTTGAACTGGGTCAATCCCTGGAGAGACTCTCCTTGGGCTACTTTCAAAGTTTTGTTGAGGAGAATATTGTGGACTTTGCTCAAATGATATGTTGTCTTGGGATTGAGTTGGAGTTTCCTCTCCCAAATCTATGAACCAGGCCTCTTTTGACTTTGTTTTCTTCATTCTTCCCTTAAGCCTAGAGCTTCTCCTCAGACTTTGTGAACCTATGTTTTCTTCCTCTATAGCCTGTCTTCTTTTCCACTTTTCCTTCTCTTTCTTGGACTATTCCTTGATGTTGACTAATTTCTTAGAGAGTAATTACTCATCCTCTGATGAAGGTTCAGGAGTATGTTGCTAGATTTCCTCAGCTTTTCTTTTCATTTTTCCTCTCTATTTTGTTTGCTTTCTGATTTATGTTAGAGTTTTAGAAAGAGACTCTTCTTCACTATTTTCTTTTGCTAAAGTTGTAGGAGTGTTTTAAATTGCAAGACTTGTTCTTCTCCTCCTACTCTTTTTCATTGAAATTCCTTTAGGTAACTCCGGTGGATCTTGGAAACATTTTCTGATCAGAAAGTTTTCCCATGTGTCTCCTACATTCTTCAAGTAATATTCAACTAGAATTTTTATGAGACCATGGTGATAAAGGTGAGTTTCTATGTCTTCTACTTTCTTCTGAACAGTAGTGGACATCTTCCTTAAGCTATTCAATAGAAAGAATGGGAGATTGATGGTTCCATTTTCAAGAAAATTCATCAATAACCTTATGTGATACATATACATGGAACCATATCTTCCCTCACATGTGATAAATTTCTACAAAATCAATAGCATGCTACTCCATTTATCCTTAAGTGCAGAGATGGGAATTCCTCTCTTGAAAATTGAAGTATCCATACCTGGGTTTTAGAGAATGACTTTCTAAGATTCATCATGGAGTTCTTTATTCTTGAACCACCTCTCTCCAACTTTTGGTAGTTCGATTGCAGCTGCAATGAAAGACTTGGTCACTGAAAACTTTATGTCACCAATCTCCACATCCATCCCATCAAACGATCTAGAAAATGACTTGGTGATTTCTTTGTGATGACCATCAAATTTCTCAATAAAACTCAACCAACCAGCTTTCTTCAATATCCCTTTCAATTGAGGGTATCCCTCCATATATTTCACTCCTATAGGTTTTGTTCTTACAATGGGACCCATTACTCCTTTCCTCTGCTTTTCTTCACTATATGCGTGTAGAAAACTCTGTAAACGGTAGTGGTGTATGGAAGCAAAAATAGTTACAGAGACAGGAATGAAATATCAGAGTATGTGGAAAGAAAACGATGGATATGGGAATGAAAACAATGAGGGTATATGAAGCCAGGAAACCGTATGCATGAAATAGTGTGGAGGACGTAAGGAATGGAGGTGCTGCACATGTAGACTGTATGAAAATAGAGTATTGCTTATACACAGAGAGAACCAAAAACTGAATGAATAATCTGAGTTCTCATATACATAAGAAGGTTGTGGGAGTAAAAAAAGAGAAACTCAGTATAATAAAGGAACAGTAGGGATGTAAAGAGCCGTATCCAACTGGGTTAAGTCATATAATTAACTGTTAAATAGGTGTAATGGAGAAGTATAGTGAAGTACGAGTTAAAGTCAAAGATCAAATCATGAGACTGTTAGGCATTAAGTCGGAAGGCATGGTGGAGTAATTACGACAATAAAATCGTATGATGACAAGTCAAGAGGTAGTTTGATTATACAAATTATACAACTTATGTTTTATATTGCTATTTGAAATAGGTTTTTATTCTCACCTCTAGAACCATACCTTTCCATTTGCTAACCTTTTGTTGTTTGCTTTTTTTCAGGTGCTTAGATGCTGATGTGTCTTCAAAAGTTGTTTTCTCCTCCAATACCTGCATATGAAATTTATTATGAACTAGCCTTTTTTTTTTGAGCTAATAATCAAACTATTACTGCAGAGTCAGATTGGCTACAGAACAGGGTTAGCTACGGAACTGGAACAACTGTGGAACTGGAGAACAATTGTGGAATGTAAAACGGTGAATAAAATATGACTTTATGAATGAATGAAAATGGAAATGACTGTGTGGATGAAATATGGCAGAATAGAAATGAAAAATGGATATGGAAGAAATGTTGAAGAAGAAAAATTTATTGATGAAATATGGTGGTGAAGTGGAGTGTAACTTGCAGAAATAAAATAGAATGAAATGAAGTAAACCATGAATTTTTCAGAATGCATAATGAGTCACCATTTTTGGAAAATATAGGGTGTGAGAGTCTTCTGATTTTCACCCTATATTTTCTATATAAGGGTGCCAATAAGTGATTGGTTTTCAACCTTATACATTGTTTTTATTTTTTTTTCAATTTTTTTTTTAATTGATGAAAAGAATAAAGACTAAGTTGGTGGAGAAGAAGGATTATTCTTCACCAACTTCATTTCAGAATTATTTTGAAAGATATTGATAAACTCCTAACTTGAGATTGGCTTTTGATAAATCTTCAACCTATGACCATTCATAAGGAGAAGAGTTTGATGCTCATCTATTGTTCTGATTCTTACTGCTCCATTATTGAAAACTTTTTCAATCTCATATGGCCCAAGCCAACGAGTTTGAAACTTTCTTTGAAAATCCCTAAACTTTGAATCAAATAGAAATGCCCAATATCCCTCTTGAAACTTTTTGTCCTTGATGTACTTGTCATGCCACTTAGCTCTCTGTTGTTGAACTAGACCAGTCCTTTGAATAGCTTCTTGTCTGATTTCATCAAGTTCATTTAACTGCTCTAGTCTATGCTTTTGAGCTTCTGAAAAATCCATCCCCAACTTGACCGCCATCTTGAAATTTTTGACTTGGAACTCAATGGGGAATAGGACTTGCTTTCCATAAACAAGTTCATAAGATGTATTCCTTGTTGTGTTCCTCCATGTAGTTCTATAGGCCCACAAGGCTTTAGAAAGCCTTTCTGCCCAATCTCTTCTATGTAGATGCACAGTCTTGGTGAGGATTCCTTCAATCACTTTATTTTAGTCTCCACTTGACCATTTACTTGTGGATGATAGGGAGTGGATTTCCTATGCTTGATATTGTACTCTTCTAGAAGCCTCTCCATCATTTTGGATGTGAATTGAGACCCCTGATCTATCACAATTTCTTTTGGAACACCAAAGTGAGTAAAAATATCCTCAAAAAGAAAATTAACTACATATTTTTCATTAGCAAAAGGTAATGCTCTAGCTTCTACCCATTTGGTGACATAATTGATGCATACCAATATATACTTTTTCTGCTTGGATAGAGGATCAATAGGTCCAATAAAGTCTAAAGCCCATTTTTTAAAGGGTTTGATAAGTACCTGAGGTTGTAATGGCATCTCATTTGAGGGAGCAGGTTTCCCTACCCTTTGGCAGCTGTCGCACCTTCTGACATATTCTTTAGCATCTCTGAAGATGGATGGCCAATAATATCATAAAGAAAGGATTTATAGGTTGTCCTCTTGTCAGCAAAGTGTCCACCACACGGCTCATCATGACATGCTTTGAGAATATCAGGCATTTCAGCTTCCCTGACGCACCTTCTAATCATAAGATCTAGCCCTGTTTTATACAATTCATTAGAGATCCATGAATATCTTGCACTATTTTGAATAATATTTCTTTTCTCTCTAGGAAATAAATGTGAAGGTAACTTCCTTGTAACCAAATAGTTAGAAACATCTGCAAACCAAGGAGTTTGAGTAGTTACTGCAAATAGATATTCATCAAGGAACTTATCCTCAATTTGAGAGTCTTCTTTGATATTCTGAATCCTGGACAAGAAATCAGTAACTGTGTTTTGTTTTCCAAGTCTATCTAGCACAGTAATATTGATTCTTACAAAAGTAAAAGCCATCTTGTAACTCTACCATTAGTAATAGGTTTATTCATCAAATATTTAATTGCAGAGTGATCTGTATGAACAAAAGTTTCATAGCCTGTTAAATAACGTCTAAACTTGTTAATTGCATAAACAATAGCTAAGAACTCTTTTTCAGTCACAGTATAATTCAACTTAGCGGGAGTCAAATTTTTACTTGTATAGTAAATGGCATAAGAAATCAAATCTTTTTGTCCCAGTACAACCCCTAGAGCTATATCTGAAGCATCTATAGAAATATGTAAAGGAAGTTTCCAATTTGGTCCTCTTAAGATAGGTGCTTCATATATTTTTGCTTTCAAGGTTTCAAATGCTAGTTGGCAATCAGGATTCCATTTGAATTCACAATCTTTTGTAAGCAATTTGAAGAGTGGAGATGCTACTTTGGTAAAGTTTTCTATAAACCTTTTGTAATATCCTGTAAATCCTAGAAAACTCCTAACATCTTTTTAGCAATTTGGAAATGGTAACTTAGAGATGACTTCAACTTTTGATTTGTCTACTTTAATCCCATCTCCTGAAATGTGATCTTCTAAAACAATACCTTCTGTAAACATAATAAAGCATTTTTCATGGCTTAGTGAAATGTTTGTTTCTTTACATCTTTTAAGGACTTTTTCCAAATTTTCCAAGGCTTCTTCAAATGTGTTGCCATAGACTGTAAAATCATCCATATATATATCTACACAATCATGTATTAGATCAGAAAAAATTCCTAGTACTACCATTTGGAATGTTGCGGGTGCATTACATAACCCAAAAGGAAGCACTCGGTAGGCAAAAGTTCCCCATGGAAAAGTAAATGTGGTCTTATCCTGATCCTCAGGTGCTACCTGAATTTGATTATAACCACTAAAACCATCCAAAAATGAAAAGTACTTTTTACCTGCTAATGTATCTAATACCTGATCTATAAAGGGTAAAGGAAAGTGAAACTTCAAGGTTGCTTTATTCAATTCTCTGTAATCAATGCACACCCTCCATTTGCCATTCTTTTTAGGAACAATTACCAAAGGAGAAACCCATTAGCTATCTGAGATTGGGTAAATGAAGTTTACATTGAGTAGTTTATGGAGCTCTTCTTTCACAATCTCCCTAAGATTTGGATTCATCCTTCTTTGAGGTTGTCTGATTGGTCTACTGTTTTCCTCAATATAGATATGATCGATACAAGTTTTAGGGTCAATACCTTTCATATCAATATACTCCCATGCAAATGCAGCAGAATGTTTTTGTAAGATTTTGGTTAGCTCCTCTTGTTGTAATTTCTCCAAGTTTCTGTTTATATTCAATGTTCTACTTGGAAAAATTTCAATTATAGAGCTACCAAACTCTTCCATAGAATAAAGGGACATCTACCTAGATGAAAAGTATTCAACATTAGAATTTACCTGAAATTGTGCATGATCATATTATGAAGATGTTTCAAAATTTTCTAATGTGTTCAAAATTTGATTGCCCTCACTAACTTCTGATATAGTAAAGATAGGTTATATAACATCTGCATCATTGATCCATTCCTTGTCATCTATTTCTGTGATTGCTTTTGTTGGAGGATACAAAGTGAATCTTTTTGTTTAACTACCATAAAAAATGTACATGTCACCAGATCTACAACTAATAAAAGCATCAGCTGTGGCCAACCAAGGTCTTCCTAAGATAAGTGGGTGTCCTCCTAGATTATTCCTAGGAGTTAAAATCATAAAATCGACAGGATATTTCCAAGAATCTAAGGAGACTAAAATGTCTTCTGGCTCACCATCTAGTTTGATTATTGATCTATCTGCAAGTTGTAGTAAGGTAGGTGTGTAAAGAAGATTAGGAAATTTAAGTTATTCCATAGTCTATCTACTCATAATGTTTATAGCTGCCCCTAAGTCAATCAATGTATTTGGAATTTTGATCCCATTTATGTGTGACTTGACAATTGGACTTCCTGGATCCACATATTTTTGCATGGAAATCTTTCCCATCATGATATCTACTATTTTTCCTACCAGGTGAATTTTTTTTTTGTCTCTTCGTTTTCTTCCTGGATTTTTGATGCTCAACTCCTTTATTGTTTTTGCTACAATAGGAATTTCTCTAATGGCTTGTAACAAGGGAATCTTGATACATTCTTTAATTCATCTAGGAAATCATAATTGGGCAACAAGATCTATTTTTCCACTCCTCTATCAATTTGTAATCTCTCAAGAAAAGGAGGTGTAGAAGTAGATGCAAGTTGCTCAATTATAGGAGTTGTGTTTATTGACTCTTTTTGTTTTTCTTTTTGAATGTTTTGGTTTTGAAGGGATGTTCCCTCAAAAAAAAAAATTGACTTTCAGAGAATCATCCTTAGAAGCATTTTTCTCTTGAATATCTATAAAAGGTTTTTCCTTTTCTAAAATCCTACCAGATCTAAGTTGAACATCATTAAGATCTAGAGGAACAATCATGTAAGTAGGAAATTTTTGTCCTTCTACCATGTAAGCATTCTCACGGCTTTTATTATTGGGGTTTGGCAATGGTTGGGTTGGTAGTTGATTTGGATTTTGTTGAAATGGAAGTAAGAGTTGAGGATTTTGACTTTGTTGTGGAGGTTGTTGTGGGAATGGCAATGAAAGGTGAGGGCTTTGATTTGGAAGTTGTGATTGTTGATTTTGCTGTTGATTTTGTGGAGGAGGATAGCTCTGATAAGATGGAGGATATTGATAATATTGAACAAATCTCCCATAAGGATTTGTATCCCTTGTGTCCATGGTTGAGATTGATACTAATCTTGAGGTTGAGGCCAAGGTTGTTGCCAAGAATTCCAGTTTGGCGGGGGCTGAAAATTAATTGGATTGTTAAATCCTTGATTTTGTGGCCCTTGCCAAGGTCTTCTTGCAAAAAAACAAAGAGGTTCTACATAATTTGGGACTACTTCCTCTTGAAAGACAGCCTGAAGACCTGGGATTGAAGGACAATCCTTGGTCTCATGTCTTTCTGAACAAATCATACAAGTTTCTACAATTTTTCCATCTAAAGGGCATTCCCTTAGAGCATGTTTCTTTCTACATTATGGAAAAAAGATGGCTAAAGCATCAACTTCTATTTTCTAATTGTTTTGGATTTTAAGCGTGTCTAGTTGCTCACTAAGGCTCCCTAAAATATCAGTTTTGAACTCATCAAGCATATTGCCAATTTCTACCCTGCTTACAGTTCCAGTTGTAGATTTGTTTGCTCTAATAAGAGAAGGATCCCTAGGTCCTTTCCCAGTTTTAGATTTCCCTCTTGAAAGATGGACACATCGTTCTGCTATGTCACTCAATGGAAGTTGAGAGATTTCTCCCTTCCCCATCATGTTTAGGATATCTATCCATTCATCTCTAATGGCCTTCAACAAAAGAGCTTTCAAGGTCTCTTCATCTAAATTATTCATTTTTGCTCTTTTCAAATTGTAATTAAACCTCTCAAGCAAATCCTCTAAGTTTCATATTCCTTTTGCATCATTTTGAATACCTCATCTTCATGATTGGTAGGCATACAATAATTCAAGTATCTATCCAAAAATGCCTACCTCATATCATTCCAAGTCCTAATGGATTGAGTGACTAATCCCATAAACCATTTCAGAGTATCCCCTTTTAGTGTTGAAGGGAAAAATTTGAGTTTTTGAGAGTCTTCTAGATAGTCATAGGTTCAGTATAAGACTTCAAACTCAAACAAAAATGTTTCAGGATCCTCACTTCTCAACCCATAAAAGTTTGGGAGGATAGATGGTGAAATGTTTTTCATTGTTGTATGTGTTTCCTCATCCACTATAGGGAATCGAAATGATTTTTCTCCTTCCCTATTTCCTCTACCTCCTCCATTGTTACCTCTACCTCCATTATCATTTCCTCTACCTCTACCTCTACCCCCTCCTCCAAATAGTGAAAATTCTCCATCTTGCTCTTCTTCCGCCATGATAGTTTCCTCAGAATCTTCTGGTTCTTCTATTAATGGCTGATGAGAGAGAGTTTCTACTTCTTCTTCTTCTCTAGGTATTCCTACTTCTTCAACTACAATAGGCTTCCCTATAGAGGTGAAAAAGGGTTCATCTCCTAGGCCTGGTTTAGTAGATGAAGTGGGGGAATATTCTAATTGAGTTGTTGCCCCTTGAATTCCAGGAATCCTAAGGCTGGGAGTATGAGTCTGGGATGGAGGTGTGTCCTTTCTAATCCTTGGTGGAGTAGTTGGAGTTGTGAAAATCAAACTTTTTCCCCTAGCTATAAATCTACCCCTAGAATCTCTTTCTCTATGCATGTCATTTTTTTTTGTTGTTTTTTATTTTTGTTATGAATGTAAGAAGTAAGGCTACCTAGTTACACTTCCCCGACAACGATGCTAAAGTGTTTAGTCAATTTAGTGTCCTAAATTTCTACATAAATTATCAATCTGGGTGTTGTAAACTAATGAAGTGTAGTGCACTATATGTGCTAAATAACCCTTTCTTACCTCACTATTTTCAAGTTTATGTTGTTTTGGGGTTTTGTTCTTTTGACTCCTAAAGTTCTGCAATGTAATTGAAATCTTAATCTACTACTGATAAAAACCTATAAGAATGAAGTGACAGTCTAAAAGTGCTTTTTAGGCCAAGTTTGGAAGTGGAGTTTTCAAGACAAGAAAGTGAAGACAAAGCTTATCTTCTTGCTATTGTAATGGTTTCCAAAATATGAGCTTAAAAGGCTCTTAAAACTGCTATCTACAAAATCAAAACTTGAATGAGAAAATGGAATTGCGGCTATCTACAACAAACTACGAATGAAATACTGAAAACAAAACTACTTCTGTTGTCTATTCTACTTGAAAAATTAAATTCTAATGAACTACAACAATTAAACTAAAGGAAAGAAACAAAACTGAAACTACAACTATACTATTTGTGAAAGAAAAACTAGATGAAGCACTATTACCACTCTGCTATATAATTTAGGGAGAAATTAACTCCTTATGTTAGCAACATTTGAGAGATTCCATTCTTTACCAATCTAAAAGAAGTAAACATTAAAAGTGCAAGGAAAAACTCAGTCATTAGTAAGGCATTTCACCACTTATTCTTAGGTTCAACCATCAATGAAGGGCTTTTGGAAATATCTCTTTAAATCATGAGTTGCTTAAATTGACAAGAAAATAGCATCAAACTATCTAATTCTAAACTAATGAACAACAAGTAATCTCATTTATAAACACAACACTTCTCCATTTAGTTTGAAGATCAATCATCAACGAAAGGCTTTGGAAATATTTTCTTATATCATGAGTGCTTAAATCGACAAGAAAATGGCATCAATCTATCTAACTCTAAACTAATGAATCAACAAGTAATCTCATTTATAAACACAACACTTCACCATTTATTTTGAAAATCAATCATCAATGAAATTATTTGGAAATATTTGATTATAACATGAGTGACTATACTAAGAAGGAAAAGGTATTGAACAACAAGAAATCTCATCCATAAATCCCATATTTCACCATTTAGTTTGAGGATAAACCATCAACAAAAGGCTGTGAAAACATACATTTATGTAATGAGTGACTATCCTAATAAGCAAAGGCATGAAAAAACTTAAATTCAAAAAGCTAAAAACTAAGGAACAACAAAAGAAATAAGTCTAATGATGCTACTTGACACAATTTAAAAACTACAGTTAAGAAGCTAAAGAACTACTTCTACGTTGGAATGCACCTATCAGAGTTAGTAGAAGCAAGTGACAAAAGTTGCAATTAAGATAGTGTTAGAAATGATTATGGAAATAAATAAAAGTAGAATAAATGTACATTTGAATGAAAGAAAATAGCAAATGGAAATGTACAAAAATGAGAAGTAACCTCAACCACGCAGGGGTCCTCTGCACGGTCTAGGACTAGCAACACAAAATCACTTCACATGCTCAGGCATCCATATGGAAAAAAATAGGTTTTCTCTATTGAAAAAAGAGTACTGAATGTCTCATGCTTACAAATGGAAATTACACTACTTCATCATCAAAAACATTAACTAGTTCCGCGTTCCAAATGCTAAGATTTATAGGAAAAAATTCACAACTCATTTTAAGAGAAAAGTCTTCTATAGCAAACATGTGAATAGGTAGCGCATCCAGGAATTTAGTCTTCGGTTGGCTTGAACAATAAATCTCTAAATACTGGCTGTTGGATTTGGTTATGCAGGTGGCAAATGACATCCTCAGCTTTAGGAACATGCCTCAGATTCATTTACATGCAAAAACAGAGTTCTAGTTGCTGTAGGACTTCCCCGTTGACTCCCCTTTCACCGGGGTCTTTCTCCTCGACTTTGATCAAATGGATATGACTCCATCCATGTACTGAAATTTTCCCAGCTACCCATGTGGCTTGTTTCTTCTATCAACACCTATAACCTGCAAAAGTATGGAGATGGCTACGCAATGGTCGGTTAGCTGTGGAATGTGGCTACATTCCATAGTTGAAAAACAAAACCCTATCCAAATAACACACATAATAATATAATTTGAAAATCACTAAAATGCACTCCTGGAAGCAACATGCAATGGCTTTTGATGGTTTAGGATGCACTGGCATGGGAAAACAAAGGAAGAAGGATGAAGAAATTGCTTGAAAAAGAGGCAGTTTTGGAACTCAACAGGGACATGCAAAGAAAAGCGGAGAAAGATCAAACCACTATGATGCCACTGATATGAACTTAAATAGGAATGAAAAAAACCATAGATATAACCATAAGTATAGACATGTAGTAGAAATAACACTTCGTTTCATTAATATCAAATACTGAAATATTTTTACAAACAATATGGAAATAAACTAGCTCGGGGGATGGTAGCTTATCTCTAAGAAGAGATGTGGTGGATATATTCCTATAAATTGTGTTCCAATGAGGCTCGAAGGCATATTTATTATTGAGAAACAATGGAAAACCCTAAACATCCAAAAACCTAATCCTATGAGATGAAACACCAAAATAATAGGCCTCGTTTGGGTAAATTGGTACATCAACTTCCCGAGGTCGTAAATTTGGTATACGATCTTCGTTTGATGTGCACAATACCTCGTTAGCAATATATATCTGAGGACTACAACTTTCAAATGAAAACATCAATCAAGTATTCATGTTTTCCCGATTTTCTGAAAAAACATCTTTTAGGGCCTCAAAACAACTCTGAAAGTTCACAACCCGAAAAACTACCTAAAATAGTAAACTCTGCTCCAATAAAGGAAACTAAAAAAATGAAAGAGATAGTGTTTGGGGTCCAAGTGGAATAGGCGAGTGGCCATTAATATCCACCTGGATCAATCCTCCCCCTTAGGAATCAATGGTCCCCATTGTGTTGAATGCCTCCTTGAGATGGGGAAACTTATGTTGAACTTGGTCCTTAGTGAGCCACTTGCCTTGGTGGAGGAGTTGGCCAACTTGAAGATCCCGATATAGTTGGATCTTCTGCTGGTTAGTGTTATTAATATATGTGTCCATAAGCTAATCAGTTGTGGCCTATTCCATGCATTCTGGGTTTAGTTCTATTGGTGTGAGTTGTTCTGAAATGTCAGATTTGTCAAAGAATGGTGTAAAGTATGGCTGAAGGCAGTCTACATTAAACATTGGGTGCAGACCAAGGAATGGTGGAATTCTAAGCTCGAAGGAATTTCCCCCTATAGCCTTGGTGATGGTGTATGGCCCATATCGGAATAGAAAAAGCTCACGGTGGGGTCCAACAAGGCACTCCTTCTACAAATGTAGCCAAACTTTGTCGCCCACGTGGAACTTGTGCGGCACCTAATGTTGACCATGGCGTTGCTTGTACTTAGCTTTGGCTTTGTCCAATATATCATGGACCTATTGGTGGATGTGTTGAATGTGCTCAATGAAGTTGTTAGCCCTCTCAGCTTCAGACTGGATATGAGTTGAATATGCCTGAGTAGCTGCAAATGGTATGGCCACATCAATGGGACATAATGACTGAAATCCCAACCCTACCTGAAAGGTATTGTGTCCCGTTGAGTGGTGGAGAGATCTGTTGTAGTTGTGTTGGACATAGGTGAGGCTTTCATCCCATGTGCATGGATGCTTCAAGTTATACATGCACAAAATGTGTGCGATCATCCTATTGACGACCTCTATTTTACCATCAGTTTGGGGATGGAAAGTTGTGGACTTAGCAAGTTTGGTATCTGGCATCAACCAGAGACTTGACCAAAATGTACCTAGGAATTTTTTGTCCCAATCTGAGATAATGGAATGTGGGATCCCAAAGTGTACCCACACTCTTTTAGGAGTGGCTTCTGATGTGATACTCTTCTTGTAGGCTGCCATAATGGCCATCTAAGAGAATCTGTAGACAACCACGAAAACACAGCCATTGACATGCTTAGTAGAAGGAAGGCTCGACAGTAATCCATGGAGATGGATTCCCAAGGTCGACTAGGAGTAGGAAGAGGAGTATATAGGCCTTTCTTCTTCATGGTTGGTTTGGCAATGACATAAGCAGTGCAAGATTTAATGTACCTCCCAACATCCTAAAGAAGGTTCGGCAAATAAAAATACTTTTGCAATACTGTCATTATTTTCTCTACTCTGAAATGTCTAGTGACCCAACTATAATGCGCCTCCAAAATCATCTTGGCATGCTTGCTTTAAGGAACACAAATGTGTACCAAATGGCATAACAGTGCATCTTGGAGGTGAAAATTGGGAACTTCCTTACCTTCCAGGAGTGTCTGGTATGTGTTGTATAATTATGGATCACTTTCATAAAGACACAGCCACCTCAAAGTCTCGTGTCCACAACTGTCGAGCACAACGATCAATGCCATGACTAGTGGTTGGCTAAGAAATTCTGCAATATAATTGGTGTTCTCATTCTTTTAATTAATGTTTAAATGGAATTTTTGCAGGTATGTGGACCATTTCTAATGGTGATCATTCTACAACTTCCCTTGTGTATGTATGAACTACAAGAGTCGGTGATCTATGTGGATGACCATTTCCTTCCCCAAAATGTAATTCTTCCATTGTCGGTAGGCCTACATAATGGAATACATTTCTTTTTCATAGGTGGGATACTTTCGAACTGTATCTGAGGCATCTGTCTTAATCTCAAATGGTTGTTGCAAGTCTGGTAATGTGAGCACTAGTGCAGAGCAAGGTTGGTGCTTCAACTCAGAAAACACATTTTGTTGGGTTTCAAACCAAAATAAATTTTGTTTCGCTCTGCCCTTGGTGAATTGGTTTAAAGCCCAAGTTATATGAGAGAACCCCAACACGAACGTGTGGTAGAAATTAGCAAGGCCTAGAAATCTGCACAACTCTTTTAGAGTGGTTGGGGTTGGCCAATCCTGAATGACTTATATCTTGGCTGAGTCCACATCCACACCATACTCATTAATGATGTACCCCAGATATTAAACTTGGGTCATGCCAAAATTCCATTTCTCCAAATTGGCACACAACTTGTGTTATCACAGGGTTTTGAGGACCTATCAAATATGGTCGAGGTGCTCTTCCTGGATCTGGTTGAAGATCAAGATGTCATCTAAATACAACACCACGAATGCATTAGTTAATGGTCGCAAGATGGCGTACATCAATCTCATGAAGGTTGTGAGGGAATTCATCAACCGGAAAGGCATGACCAACCATTCGATAGGGCCCATCTTAGATTTTAAGGTAGTCTTCCACACATCAGAGGGTTCGATAGGCACTTGGTGATAACTAGACTTTAAGTCAATCTTGCTGAAATATTCCTCCCCCTTGCACTGGTCCAGAAGGTCATCAATCCATGGGATTGGGTACCTATTCTAGATAGTGATCTTATTCAGCACCCTATAGTTAATATAGAGTCTCTAGGTCCCGCCCTTCTTCTGTACCAATACAATCGGGCTCCCACAAGGTGATGAGCTTGGCCTGATGTGCCCTTTCTATACCAGCTCTTGAATCTTCCTCTTGATCTCATCGTTCTCTAGAATAGAGCATCGATAGATTGGTCCACTGGGTAGCGGCATGCTCGAGGTCTGATCGATGGAGTGCTTGACCTGATAGTGTAGAGGTACCCACGTAGGTGACGGAAAATGTCCCTGTACTCCTCCATGACCATGTCCATCCATTTTTGTTGTGCGGGGGAGCCCTATTTGGAATCCATGGCCACAATATTCTTATTTCCCTGAGGGCGAATTATAAGGAAAAAAAATCAGGTCTGTGAAACAATCTTACTGCATTGCTTTGCAAACATCAAAGAGATGGTAGAAGGCAGGCCTACCATTGGTAACCTATACAACTTATTTCCCAAATTAATAGTCACATAGCGAGGTCTAGACTTATATACAACATGCCACTTCCACAAGTATGTTTGTCATAATAATGCATCACAAAATTCAAGAGGATCAATATCACAAAGTACCTCATTTGTGAAGGTCTTGATGTTGTAGGGAAGGCGAAACTATTGGATGATGCAGAGATCGCATCCTTGGTGAAGCCACCCGATGGTGTATGGTAGTGGATGTTTTGTAGTCAATAGACCCATCGCTTCACAAACTTTCCTTAAATGAGGTTATTTTGGCTCCCTCTTTTGACAATTAACTGCAGTGGAGAACCCTTCACCCACATCTGTGAGTGGAAGAGGTGTTACCCCTCCTCTGGATCTTCGGGCTCATTCTTTTGGATCTTGGTGGTGGCCACCATGGCACTAGGCTCCAGATCAATTATTTTCTTCCCTTTGTCACTCCCCTTGTCAAGTTTTATCTCAGATTGAGAACATGTTTTTGATTCAAAAGCCTTCAGCTTGGCCACCAATGACTTCTTGGACTAACACTCACTTGTGTTGTGAATGGAGATCTTAAGGAACTTACACCATTTTCCCATGTCCCTTTTTGTCTTCGCAGTGTCTTTTTTTGCTTGTGGCTTCGACAAGTTGTTTTGGGTTGCCCCGCATTAGCTTTTTCCTTTGCTCTGTGGTTTGGGGGCTCCTTTCCCTTGCTTCTGATTCATAGATCCAATGTCTCCCTTCTTCTGTTTAAACTTATGCTCAATATTGACAGTGTATCGATACATCATGTCGAGCGAGGAGATGTTCAGGAACTCCATCTCATCCTGGATGTATATGTGTAAACAGTCACGCTACTTGAGTACCAAATGTTTCTCATAATCCTTGATACCCAACTTCGTGCTAAGCGTATGAAAAACAATGGTAAACTTTGGCATGTCTTGGTTCCTTCCCTGCCATAACTTGGTCCACTTTATGTATTTATCCTCATAGCTCCTAACATGTTATTACTGCTTTTTGATGGCATCCCCAAACAAATTCCAAGTGGATGCAACTGAAAATAGTGAGGGTGTTCTTTCATCGTTCTTCTTATAGTATGTTTCCCACCGGTCCTTGACGTGGGGGGTGACTTTGAGAAGTGAAAAAATAATCTTTTCTTGGCTGGAAAAATCATGAAAAGAAAAATATCCTTCTAGTATATTTACCCATTTATCTATGGCATCTACATCTAGCTAACCTTCAAATATGGGGATGTCAAAGTTAACGTGTACCTTAAATGGTGTGGCACTTCCAAAGTGGTTGTTGGAAGAAGATGTGTTGCCTTTGGGTAGTCATTAAAGGATTTGGGCAAAATTTTCTATCATCATGTTCCTCTGTCGCTTGAGGGCTTCTTCAAGCAAGATTTTGAAAGGATCTCCTACCCACTTGTATTTCTTTTCTTCCATCATGGGAGGTCATCGGGATTTGCGAGGCTAGTCTTGCCAAGGTTCGACTAGTTCAAACTGTAACTCCTTATATCGTGACCTTGTTGGGAACATACAAAGAAAAATAGAGAAATAGAAGACTGCTTCGATACCACTAATCTAAACTTAAATGTGAACACAACAAATCATAGATATAACCATAAGTACAAATATAAAGCAGAAATAACACTTCATTTCAGTAATATCAAATACTAAAATATGCTTACAAATAGAATGGAAATAAACTAGCTCAAGTCATGGCAGCTTATCTATGAGAATATATGTGGTGTCTACATGCCTCTAAAATGTATTTCAATGAGGCTTGAAGGACTATTTATTATTGAGAAATAATGGAAAACCCTAAACATCCAAAAACCTAACCCTAGGAGATGAAGTGCCAAAACTATGCACCCCATTTGGGTAAATTGGTACATCAACTTCCTAGGGTCGTAACTTTGGCATACGATCTTCATTTGACACACACAATAACTCGTTAGAAATATATATCCAAGGACTGCAAATTTTGAATGAAAACATCAATTGAAGTTTCATGTTTTCCTATTTTTCCCAAAAAACATCATTTAGGGCCTCATAACAGCTCCAGAAATTGAGGACCCGAAAAACTGCCAAAAAATAGTAAATTGTGCTATAATTAAGGAAACTGAAAAACTAAAAGAGACAATGTTGGGGGTCCAAGTGGAATAGGTGGATGGCCACCAACATCCACCTGGATTAGAGAAAGAGAAGAAGGGTAGAGAGAGAGAGAGAAAGAGAGAGGGAGGTAGGAAAGAAAGGGAGAGAGAGGACTTGAGAGAGAGGAGGAGGGAGGGAGGGATAGAAAGGAGGAGAGAGGGAGGTTATATAGAGAGATGGAGTTGGAAGGGTAGAGAGGGATGGAATAAGAAAGACATAGAGAGAGAAAAGTGGAGACAGATAGAGAGACAGGGTGACAAGTGAGAGATGGAGAGAGAGTATGTACATGTTTGGGGGTCAGATAGAGAGACAAAAAAGGAGAGATGGAGAGAATGACAAGAGATAAGGAGGGAGGGAGGGATATAGTGACAAATTTGGAGGGTGAAGAGAGAGAGATAGATAGATAGACAAAAATATAGACAGAGGGTGGGGGGGGAGGGGTGGACAGAGGGAGGTGGGAGAAAAAATGAGGGAGAGGAAGGAAGAGATAGAATGAGAGAGGGAAGGGGAGAGAGAGGGTCAAGGTAAAAAGAAAGACATAGAGAGATAAAGGTGGATAGAGAGAGAGTGAGTGATAACGAAGATAGAGAGAGAGGGAGAGAGAAGCGCAGAAGGGAAGAGAGATAGAAGGGGGAGATCGGGAGAGGGAGAGACAATTTTTGTGCCTTGGATTGTACAAATAGCTCCTCCAGTTAATGTGATAGGATCCTACCCTTTTATAATATCTTCCTCCCTTTCTTCAATACTAATGTCATCAATAGTTTGGATCACATGCCCTCACTCTAGTACTAACATTATTAAAAATTTCAATTCTTGTAATAACATAGTTAATGGCCTTGGTGCTATTCCATCACTCCAGTACAAATTTTATTGACCATGTTAGTTACTTGTATTTTGTAAATACTTAGGTTGATCCATGTGATAATGTTTTTCCTCACTCCAATATTAACATCATTTATAATTTTAGTACCATTCCTTGATTCCAATGATAACATAAGCGAAAAATTTAGTGCCATGCTTTTGGTGTCCACTCTCACTTGTGGACATATTTAATAATTCCACAAGATGTCATACATGTATAAAAATTATGACTCAAGAAAAAAAAAATAACTATGAACTAAAATATGCTTATGAGGCACTATTGAGGTTAATTCCATAACATATTTCGCTATTGAGTATCAATCTAAGTTCTAAATATACTTGACATTTTTTATGCCATACTTTATATGAAAACTCTATATGGTGTCAAGATAAGCTAATGCCATACCTTGTGTGCCCCCCACTTTTAACATGTTATACCATGTGTTCCCACTCTAACATGTAAATAAAAATTAATGTTATACCTCATTATTATTTTCACACAAGGAAGAGAGGGAAAATGAAAAACAAAACTAATGACACGCCTTGTGTGAGCTTTCTAACTAGTGAATATAAACTATCATTACATTATGCAAGCAAAAGTTTTTTGTTTTTGTTTTTGTTTTTTTTAAGGTTATGGATAGTGTAAATGGAAACGTGCATACATGCACATTCTACCTCATTTGCACCTAATTTTTGGTGTTTCTTAGGTTTTATTACTAAACTATGTAGTGGAACAAGGTCCCTATACATATTGGTTGATGCATTAGTGTTCACATGTTTTTATTAGTTAATGTGATAGGCCAAAATTATTATAATGAGTTATGTATTTATTTTATATTAATATAAAATTTTATTCCAACTTTCCAAAATATAAAAAAAAAAAAAATTATATTTTGAAATATTTTTTCTGACATTTCGAAGTTTAATCAAATAAATTTTAAAATAAAAGTAAATATTTTTTATATTTTAATTAAATTAGCTTTTCATACAAATTAAATTTTCCAAACTTTGTAAAATTTAATCTTAATCAAATAAATTTTTTATTTAATAAAATAAAATATTAAAATAACACTTTATCCTTTCAATAAAAATACTTTCCTTTCACCTCGAAATAATCATGACTATATTGTCTAACTCTCACAACATAGTTAACTTATCAATTTCTCCAATTTCAACATCATTTAACTAAAAAAATTTACTATAATAATACAAGAGTGCAACCCCAGACATAATACTTCAGATTCATTAGGTAAAGAAAATTTTGCAAATTTGTTTGGTTTAAGAAATACAAATATTGTAGTAATTTCCTTTAAGTAATTTTGATTATTACACGTGTCCACCAAAACAAGTAGACGCCTATATGTCTAGTTATTATAATATATAATTAATATTATTAAAGTTAGTATTATTTTTTAATTTGATTAATAAGATTAAAATACCTTCAGAGTCTAGTGCAGTGGGCAAGTGAAAGAGACTATGTGATGAGCTTGCTGACTGAAATTGCACAGTGTGATGGGTTGAATGGAAAGGAAGAGAATGACTACACAGTTTGTCTTCACTGTGACTGAGGGAAGGTATCACTATGGAATAGAATTTTGCAATGTGTAGAGGAGGCCAAGACCAAGCAAGGCATGGCAGTGGGGAGGCTCACTTGAAGGGAATATTGTGCAGTTGGATGAGACAAGAAGCGAAGTCAAGTCACTTTTCCCAGGGAGTATTCACTGCATTGTGAAGGAGGTCACCTTTGTATTGTGTAGTTTTCTTTTGCAAGGGGACAGAGGAGGTCCTTGTTGTCAACTAGAAATGATACATGTTCTATGCAAGGCAGAAATGATCATACCTGAGTGTAGTGAGTTGGTACAAGAAATGAGGGTTAGGTGACTATGCTTTGAAGGTTATTAATGTGAAATATATAGGAAATGGACTTAAGAAAGACTCAATGCAGAATTCTGGGAGAAATAAATTTCATCATTGCAGCTTATAGATAGACATTACATTGATCATCAACTAGGAGTGGGATAATGCATTCACAACTTGCACTAATCAGGAGGACCAAGAAGAGCTGTAGAATGTTTAAGTGTGGGATCAGTTGTAACACCCTCCTCCCACATTTACCCAAGTTAACTAGCCCACCAACATAAACATCTGATGAAGAGTTATTATGATATGATTCAACCTCCTAGATCACCTTAAGGAAGTGGAATCGACAAACCAAAATTATATTTCCCTTCCTCAAGAGCTACAGGAACCCCAAGGCTAAACCACAATTCCAGGTGCCCAAACCCTGAGCCAACTTTAATTTTCACTGGCCTGAACTCCCAGTCACATGCACAAGCCTACATCCATGCGCCTAAAATCATCTAGTTTCATGCATAAGCCTGCAAGGGAGCAATTGCAGCCTCAATTTCACAGTTGTGTGCCTACTACCGTGAAATTTATGCCACCTTTACAAGGCTAGACTCTAGTTCACTGCCCAGACATTAAGTCAAACACATCATGAACATGTAATATTTAGGTCATAGAAATGCACCTGAACATAGGGACCTCATACTTATCTGATATTCATCAAGAAGGTTTGATGCCCTCTCACAATAGCTCCATTACCATCTATTAGGTCATAAATTCATGAACCATTCATTTACTAATAAAAACATGATAAGACCATAACTAAATTCTACCATAAAACCATGATTATAACCAACATATAACTAGAATAATATCAATGATAAAACAACCATCAAAGCCACATAATAAAAAATACATTTACTCATGAAATATAAGGGAAAAGAGCTCTTATTAACATATGGAAAATCTAACCAAGTCATGGATTTCCACATATGATCCTGGTGGGTATTGGTGGCCACCCACCTATTCCACCTAGACCCCCTAGTTAGTTTCATATGTTTCCTTGTTCATTTAAGCATTTACTACTTTAGTAGTTTTTTGGGTCTTGAACTTTTGGAGCAGTTTTGACCGCCTAAACGAATTTTTTTGGGCTCCGTGGCAATCCCATAGCCATAGGCAAGGGCTTGTGGTAAAAATTATAGTACTCGGAGAGACCTTTCCAACAAGGCATCGTACGTGCCAAACGGATATAATATGACCAAGTTATGACCCCGGGAAGTTGGTTGCCCAACTAACCCCAACGGGGCCCACAAACTCTTGGTGTTACATCTCATGGGGTTAGGGTTTTGGTTGTTTAGGGTTTTCTCATGTTTTTCAATAATAAATAGGCCTTTAAGCCTCATTGTAACACAGTTCAGAGGCATGTTTTTCCCAAGTTATCTTATATCCATTTTGTTTGTAAGCATAGTTCGGTATTTTTCTATTAATGAAATGAAGTGTTTTTCTATTGCATCTATGTATTTATGATTATATCTGTAAGTTTTTGTGTTCATGTTTAAGTTTGGATCAACATACCACCCAACTATAGATTGGGCTTAACCAAATTTTTCTTTCAGCTAATCACCCTCATGTCATATTCCAAGCATGAATGTGGGACTCACAACAAAACAGGGAGGGCTTCCTCAAGCTTTATTGCAATCCCTCCATATACTACTCAAGGATTCCTAGGCCCAAACAAGAAACATACACTATGAGGCTTTACTGCAATCCTACCATACACCAGTCCAGGGATCACTAGGCCTATACAAGCATGGATGCCTTTGGATCTCTCCACCTAAACGGTGAGGAATTTGTTTGTCTCCACACTTTAAGATTTACTGTATATACTACCATTTATCGGTTGAGGATTCATAGGCCCAATGAGGGTATACACAATCAGGATTTACCACGATCCCACCTTTACCATTCTAGGGATTCCTAGGCCTTGTGATTTTTTCTGAGACCACGCCACTTGGTTTCAAAACCATTCGACAATCCATCTCAACTAAATGAAATAACCCCATCACACCATGATTATCTATAAATGGCAAGGCAAGGCTGAAAACCACTATCACACTTGGAAAAACCCATGCCAATGATAACAAGAGAACCAAATACACACATACATGTACCATGCATGCAAAAACTAGCAAGGAAATCATACATGCAACTCAATACCTGTAAGTAATCCATTGTAGCTGCTTGATCCAACTCTTCCTTGCTTGATCTTTGATTTCCTTTGCTTTCTTTTCTCCAATGTTAGAGTGCTCTAAGAAACTATCTAAGTCACAAGAGAGAGAGAGAATGGAGAGAGAGCTCCACCCAAAAAACTGTCAAAAGGCCCTGAACGGATCCTCAAAATCCTTTTTATTAATGAGGCTTATATTTTCTTTATTTTCCCCTATTTTCCTTCAATTTTCCTCTCACATGCAACATGTGACCTTTCACCTTCCTTTTCTCCAATTTCCATTATTTTTCATAAATAAATGCCAAATAATGTCTCTTTTCCTTTTCAAATACCTTTGCCTTTACCTTTGCCAATTTACCCTAGCCATAATTAACCAAATGAACACCCACTAAGATGTTTTTCCCACCATTCAACTTGGAATACGTGTCCCAAGACCTTGGTATTATTTTCGCCTTTATTAACTTTATTACATGAACTTTTAACTTGGGGTTGTTACAAACCCCTCCCCCTTAGGGGAGCACCGTCCTCAGTGTTCAATAACACCTACAGCCATCAAAACTTTTGAAAACCAAAACATACTGCATATGGAGCTTTATAACATAGCTTGTTTTAGTATTTACAATAACTATTGTTGAAACATGACAAACATATTGTTTACTAGAGCTTTATAACACAACTCATTACGATATTTGCAATAAAAACCATATATATATACTCATACACATTTTCTTCAACCAAAAAATAATCATGTTGTCTATGGAGCTTTGTAAATCCAGCATGATACTATATTTACAAGAATATGCACATATACAAATATGCAAATTTTCTCAACCAGGAAATAAAAGGACACAATGCCTAGATCAACAACAAGGGAATCTAGAGGCTCACACCTCCACCCTCAAAAGTAGTACCCGGATTCACCTCCTTCCCAGGAAGTCCAGAATCCACTACCAAAGTCAAACCTACATCCAATGTGTAGAGCTATGATCCTATGCCACTTTTCCTCTCAGTGAACAACTACCAACACATTGGTATAGGGAACACTCCCAATATGCTTATGATTCCATCTGGAAATGCTAATAACAAAAAGAAATGTATTATTTTCCCTTCCCTTCTCTACTACACATTCCCTCAGGAAATTTGGTCACCCCATTCTGTGCAGTCACACACCTTCTAAGTTGCACCGACATCCCCTTCTCTGCTACATAGTCCCTTGGGTGACCCCTCCCTTGGCAAGGTTTCCTCGCATCAGAAGGTCTAAAAACCAAGGCATATCCCTTCCTCAAAACCATAATACCAGTCATAACATGTTCATGGCAATCAATGGACACTATTTGGTACTAGTGTCCCATAGTGGCCCTACTCTTGAAGTGCTTTACCAACATACTATTGCATGTTCCAATTCATTTCACTATTGTTGGTGATTCTTGCAATCAGTTTCAACCACCCAAACCGAGAATTTTCCATGCTTTCCTGTACCAAGCACATAATTTATATTAGAATCAAAACGAATTGAAATAATTTCAAATCATACCTCATTTGTATCCTATCAATAAGGTAACCTGCAATTCTGTTTACTTCCTCTCACAACAAGCCAACTAACTCTTTGATCAAATCATCTTGTATAAACATATCACATTAGGATAACTCAAAACACAACCATCATAATCAGAATCATGAACCACATGAAATCATCATAAACTAGAATCACATTAAACCATCATAAACCAGAATCATATATCACATGTATAATAAAACTGAAATGAAATATTGATACTTATCCTCCAACTGATCATTTTCATCTACCTTTGTTCTTCCTGTACACACACTAGATTGCCACACCCGAAAATTAGCCAGTGCCTTTGATTCTCTTCAATCAAGTACACATACACATAGTGTACACCACACACATACAACCACACACGACATACCACACTATGCAATACATGCACCTACATATGGCATACAACACATACACCTACACTCGGTGTACAACACAACACATACACCTACACTTGGTGTACAACACAACACATACACCTACACCCAGTGTACAGCACAACACATACACCTACAGCCAGTGTACACCACAACATAATACTTATACTTACACATGGTACAACACAATGAATACACATATCACAATCCCACAACTACACAATACACATACACAGTACCACATGTGCACAGCACAACATCTATGACATGCACACAATACCACATGTACACAATGTGTACACAACATCACATGTACACGAAACTGCCTACACAACGTGTACACAACACCACACATACACCGCACCACCTGCACAATATGTACGCAACGCCATGCATGCATAATGTTGTCTAGGTAAATCCTCTCTATGAACTGAGACGATCCCTCTAGCCCAATGAGTGGGTCTAGCAACCAAAGTGACAATCTATCAGACACTTTCCCAAGTTACAATTGAAAATAGAAACAAAGAAGATGGCCTACCTTGTTCTGATGCTATTTCGATCTCCTTTGTTGAAGACCTTGAATCACTTGCGTCATAGGCTCTTTCCTGCTACTCTCAACATTTATGCACCTGCACAAGAGGTCAAGATGCAACAAGGCATGAAAATACAAATAACATATTCAAAAGAAACCTACTTAATTGATCAAGGAACGTTAAGCTAAATGATACATGAGCATACACATTTAGGGAAAATCAACCAACAGTTGTATATTAATAGAAAATAAAGGGAAAATTACAACCAAGCCTTGATGTTGATAAGCTCTCCTTGAATGAATATCCAAGTCCAAGCTAAGCTCTCCAAGCACTCCTTCTCCAAGCCAAATGAGTAGCATATAGGCACAATATTAGCATAAGGGTGCAAATAGCCATAGACCAACCATTTGTGAATGGGAAAAGATGAATATATAGGTAGGGAAAGGGAGTTAAGATTTATCCAAAAATAGGAGTAGGCCCTTATCTCAATGAGGTAGCTCATAGGGATAAGAACAAGAGGAAAATTTGGGATAATTCGACCTCATCTATGCCAAACAACCTCCAGCTCGCCATTCTGGAAGCTTCTAGATCATGAAGATTCTCATCCTTGTTGGGAAAATTGCCTTTTTGGGATCATCGCAGGTACACAAGTGAACATAGTGATGCCATCGCAAGTCAAGTACAGTGCAATAGGAAATCATCATTGTTTTTAGTCTCATAAGGGCAATGATTCTCAAACTAGGGGTTTAGAGCTATTTCCTTCAGGGGAAGCTCAAGGCATTTTCCAATCAAAGTCTTAGGAAGGATCTAAACCGCATATATGAATGAGTATACTACATGATGGTCATGTTTCAGGCACTTTGGGGTATGTCATGAGGAAGTGCAGGAGGTGTGACGAAATGTTGTGTAAAAAATGCCCCTTAAAGCATGAAGGCACGAGGAGTGATGGCTGAGATGCTTTATAAGCTTTTGCAATGATGAGAACAAAAACCATCAGGAGACCTGCAAATCAAGGAAGTATATACATATACATATCTGATATCAAAACATGAATCCACGGTATGGATGCAGCCATCTGGATAAAAGGACTATACGAAAAGATTCATGGCATGGATGCAACCATCCAAATGAGAAGGATCATCTGTAAATATAAGATCCAAGGTATGGACGCAGCCACAGGATACAGAAGGATCATCATAAATGTAAAGTCCCACAGTATGGTCACAACCATCTGTATAGCAGAAACATGTGTACAATCATGAATAACACATAACTCCACATAGCCTGAGTCATATCAGACAAGACTCAGGGTCTTGCACTCCATCCCAACCTAATCAAAGTACGAATTCTAACATGTGAATGAATGTGTTGAAGTCAAACATGCTAGAAAACTGCCTGATTACTGGCCAATGATGTGGATCATTAACAAACACGAGAGAAACCACCAATAATGATAATGGCTCTCAAGGTACGAAAGTACAATCCATGAATGTGATAATGAAGCTGAAGTCGAACACTTGTGGAATCATCCAATCGAAGGCCAATGATGAAAACATGTCATCAGATGTGAAGAACTTGCCATTAAGGCATGCAAGCTCTAAGGTTCTGAGAGGGAGTTTCTAAGTCATCTTCCTGGATAATGAGTTGAAGTCGATAGGAATTGACTCATCGAAGAAGGGTCATAATGATTCCTTCATCATCGACACGAAAAAAGGAATAAAGTGGAATAAACAAGTATGATCCAAGACTCTGACGAAAGGTCAGATAATGTATAGGTAATAGACTGCAAATGGGACTTCTCTTGGACATATTGGCAACACGACTCCAGAGTGTGGCATCATTTGACTCAACATAGGACCAAGGGTCATAACAACGAAGTGGAATAGTCAGATGAGAGGCAAAATGGATAACCTAAACCTGGAAGGACAAGTGACTAAGTGAGGATATCCCAAACCCAAAACAAGAAACAAATGAGTCTCATGTTCAAGAGTGACATGCTGCCTATACAAGAGATGCTTCACTTTCACTTTTTCCCCACTATTTCTAGTGAGCAACTCTTTATTTTTACATAAGCTTGAAGAGGATACCATATGCTTGTCATATAAGTTCACCCTTCAGATGAATCCATCCTAATAAGTTTTACGAGTCCTAGGAAGTAGAAACTCGGGCTCATCATGGTGGCAAGTCTTTTGTCGTTTAATTTTTATGAGTCCAATGAGGAGTAACTCGGTGTCTTTTTCATATTTAGAGAGTTTGAAAAAGAGACGAAAAAGAAAACTCCATCATGTCCCTTTTCGTAATTTTTCCCTCAAACCTGAAAAGGTAGAAAACAATATTCAAGAGAACCTCTTGACCATGTCGACCAAGGTGTACCTTTTTTGTAAATAGTCAATCCCAACCCAAAAAATGGGTAAACGTATACTGAGATGAAATCAATTTATTTACTTTAATGAGTTCGAAATGACAAGTATGCGGAAATATTTTCATATTTCAAGAGTCAGAAAAGAGATGAAAGATGAATCTTCTTAGAGGAATGAGTGGTATAAAAAGGATAGAAACTGGTTCTAATGATGATGGAACTACTCAAAACATGTAATGATCAAGAGGTTGGCTAATAAGACCACTCATCATAGATGTTCCCTGGGAAAGGTTAAAACAACCAAGTGAAGGCATTTGATTGGCCAAAGAGATGGTGACGATGGAATGAAAGAACCAAGGCTCATCTGGAAAAAATCGGCTGATAAAAATGGCAATCACGAGATGTAAAATGGGAATGGTTTCATTTTTACACAATCTTGAAACATGGGAAACTATGCTTGAGTATATTTGAAGATGGTTTCATTTTTCACAATCTTGAAACATGAGAAAAAAGTATGCTTGGATTTGGTTTCATTTTTACAAAAGCTTGAAACAAAGATAAACTATGCTTGAGATAAGTTTGCATACCCTCAGCATAATGACTCAATTTGAGGTACATGCCCCCCAAGCTTCATTTCATTCACCTAAGTAGACTACAGGTTACTAATAGGTGGATGGAATGAAGTTTTTATTATGAGATCAAGTGAAAGACTCAACTGGGATTTTACGAGATCTAATAAAAGACTCAAATCAGAAGGCGATTTGTTTCATTTTTTAACGAGCTTGACACAAGACAAGGAACTCTGGTCCATGAGACCTAATTCATTTTTTAACGAGGTTGACATAGTAAAAGAACTATCCTCGTGATACCTTATTTCATTTTCTACTGAGCTTGACACAATAAAAGAACTTTGCTCATAAAGACCTATATCATTTTTTTAACGATGTTGACACAGTAAAAGAACTATCCTCATATCCCTTGTTTCATTTTTTAAGGAGCTTGACACAAGACAAGGAACTTTGCTCCATCCCTTGTTTCATTTTTTAAGGAGCTTGACACAAGATAAGGAACTCTGCTCCATGGTCCTTGTAACAATTTTTAATGACCTTGACACAAGACAAAGAACTCTGCTCCAAACCCTTGTTTCATTTTTTAACAAGCTTGACACAAGACAAGGAACTTTGCTCCAACACTTGTTCCATTTTTTAAGGAGCTTGACACAAGACAAGGAACCTTGCTCCATGGTCCTTGTTTCATTTTTTAACGAGCTTGACAAAAGACAAGGAACTCTGATCCAACCCTTGTTTCATTTTTTAAGGAGCTTGACACAAGACAAGGAACCCTACTCCATGGTCTTTGTTTCGTTTTTTAGCAAGATTGACACAAGACAATGAAAACTGCTCCAAGCATGTGATCATAGACCAAAATAGGCTATGGCTTCCAAGAGGTTCTCATCAGATGGGAGAACAACACTTTGGAAGGGATACATGTCTAGGGATCCAAATGAAAACTCGGGCTCAAATGTCCCTAGTACATGATGTACTACACCATCTACTAGATTATCTGTAGATGTGAGCATGGAATAGGTGGCCACATAATTAACCTATGGTATGGGTGATACCGCTTGCACATAAGAAGCATTTAGGGATGATGGTTGAGTGGGAGTTGATTCAGGACCAATGAATGTAAGCTAATCAATAATCACAATGTTTCCTTCATGCGAGAAACACATCACTCAAAAGAGGGAAGAGACAAGAGCTCCCATGACATAAACATAGTCATGACCAAGGAGTAGACTAAAATCTAAAGGGCCTTGGACAACCATCATGTCGATAATGATGGTAACTTAGGAAGGATCCCTAACAGTTGACTGGTTCTTCTATTAAAAGCTAATAGATTCTGGGTGACAGGGACAAGATGAGGAGAACATAAAGCTTGCCAAGCAGTTGATAACAGAATGCTAACATATGCACCCTCATCTATGAATGTGCTAGGTATGGCCATATGGTAAGCATGTACTGTAATCTAGAAAGGCACATAAGACAAAAGGAAATATCCTGCCAGTCGACTCCAATCAAAAGAAGCAACTAAACTACTC
>APFE031038175.1:0-26346 GCA_000404065.3 Pinus taeda
TTTCTTAGCTGACTAAAAATCTTTCTTGTTTGACATGATTCATGGATAAATGCCAATGATTGATGTAGCGTAGGAGTTTCAGAAATGTAGAGAGATATCATGACTAGCAATCTCATCCTAACCTCATCCATCCATGATTATCACTTTTTCCACTAATTCCTCACCAAATTCATAATTACATAAGAACACTTCTCCAAGTTTAACTGAGCAAATCCAACCATCTCACAAACTCTGTTTTGAGCTTAGAATGAGTCCTAGCCACTCCCTTTCCTCATTTCTCTCACCATTCACCTTCCCTAAGACCTACACCACTTTCCAAATCCCTCCTCTTTCTCTCAGTCGGATCTTGTGGGAATACAGGGGATCAGTAGTAGCATTAGGACATCTTGTAGGAGGCATTAGGACATCATGTAGGAGGAATTAGGACATCCTCTAGGATGACCTATAGTGGCCTGTTTTGAGGCCGAATTGTGGAAAGAGCACCAAGGAAGATAGAAGAAGAACCCTACTTGCCTCCCAAGCCATTTGACCATTCACCATCATCCCTAATCGACTTGCCACATAACCAAGAGGATTTAGCATTCACATTTTCACATAAAAAGGACAAAAAGGAAAAAACAGATATTGTGCTCATTTACATGCGCAGTAGTAGAATATTTGGTTATTTCAGATTGCATGCCTAGGGCAATAGGATTACACACATGTCAACTTAGCCATCTTTTGAAGCAAAGCCTCTTAGAAGTAGTTAGATGAATGGTGTGTTTAAGCATTTGATATTAGTTTTTCCTTTGTACAGTAGACAATGTTTTAGTTAGAGTAAATTTCCCTTTTCCTCATTGGTAATCAAGCTTCTTCTGAATCAATAGAAGGTTGGTTTGAGAAACCATAATGGTCTAACGCCAACTTGGCAGTGACAAAGAGCAGACCCATAACATCTGGTTGTCTATAAAACACTATCACTTCCAAGTTTGTATGAACCCTAGGTTGATAAAGTAAAGTTGGTAACCCTAGGAGTTGCAACATTCTTGTTGCAATACTGGTGCTCGTCCCCTTTTGGCGTTGTTTCCGGGGAGGTATCTTAGTAAGATGTGATTTATGCTTTCTTTCTTCCATTTCTTATCTATGACATTCTACTATTAGATTCATTTATGAACAAGTAATTGTAACTCAATTTTCTTTCTTTTCCATTTTGTAAGTGAGATTTCATTCAAGCTATTAGTTTCCATTCAGTTTGTGATTTCAATTCTGCAGTTAGTCTCAAAGCTTGAAAAAAAACATAAAACTAAGAAAAAAAACTTCTTTCGTTCCTCGTAGGAATAGGGATAACTTAGGGATATTTCTACCAAATACCCCCACCACTTCAAACATCCAACCTTCCCTCTTCTTCGGTAGCTGTGTATTGGAGGACCCCTTAGGCGAACAACCCGATATTTTCGAAGAGTCTACAGGGGGAGAAGAAGAAGGAGAGCCCATTCCAACTGACCTAATGGATGAAAATAGAAATGACATAGGAGATAGAGAAAGAATTGAGGGTTCTTTTCCACAAATGCATTCAAGCCAACCATCAATTGCCACCCAAATTAGGGGGAATTTTATATCAACTTAACATTTATAAAGAGAAAAAAATTGAATTTAAAATATTTTTTCCTTTGTTAAACTTTTTTTTCCACTCAGTAATATCAAGGAGATGTTAAATTTCTTTAATACTTAATAAAATTCCATACCAGACATTTAGAAAATATCGATGGTAAGAAGAAATTTAGTGTAAACAATAAATGAATAAAGTGAAGGATATTTTTCATTTAATTATTGTGCTTTCTAATTCAATGACATCATGGAGATGTACAATTCCTTCAATATTTGATATGAATTAGAATTTAAAATACGTTAACAAAAAGGGAAGATTGGCAAGTAAGTATTTTGTATATAAAGGAACTGAAAAAATTATAAAGAATGATTCAAAAATTTTAACGGTGCCTATCTCAGAATGATGGAGATGTGTAATCTTTTCCTTATTTATCTTGGAGTTGACATACGACATGAATGTGTGTGTCTGTGTGTCTATGCTGTAGTAGTGTAGATAAATATCTAGATTTCAACTATATATATATATATATTTATTTTTATATATATATTATATATATATATATATTATATATATATATATCAACGTTTCCAGGATATCATGATCTCTGCGATTGCAGGCCTTGATTCTCCCCAGGCCAACACTATGGATCCTCACGAGAAGGCACAGTCAGACTGGAAGGAATTTGGAGGCCGTGGGGCTCCATCATGGGACCCAAATCCACACAAGTTTTTTCGACCCGATTTCCTGTTCACTCATCCCCAAATGATATTCAACGACTATTATAGAGACTAAGGTTCCTTACGAAACAACTACCCTAATTCATGGACTCCCTTGCAGAAAATGGATATAGAGGGATGGACGGGAAAGGAAAGGGTTTTAGGAACAACAACTTATACCACTCACACACTACAAACCAGAGCTTTTCCAGAGTCATACCCTAGCTGTCGATCTGTTGCCCACAAGATAAAAGCCAAAAATGAAGCTATATGGCCAGAGGTCGAACTGCGCGGGAATGGATCTCAGCTATGGGGCCTGTTGCGCCCCTTTATTCACAAAGGAAGGCAGGGTCTGGCACCAATGGATGGAAGCTAAGAGATACAACAGATCCAGCCAAAGGTGACATGATCCCGAAGGGCCAGACATTCTTGTGAAAAGTACATATTCTACAGATAATGACTGGGACTATGAAAAACGTCCTCCACAAACTAGATCTAGAGAAACCAAGGCAAAAACTGAATACAAAACATAGTGGTGCAATTAGGTTTATAGAGGAAAAGCCAGATCCAACAGATCAGGACCTCAACAAGGTCTTTCCACTCTGCATGGACAAAGATCTGATACAAATCTTCATCAAAATGAGAGGGGTAGACACTACTGCATGCAGCTCAGCAAGGGGACGAGTATTCATGAGTTAAAGAAGGAAATCTAGATCCAACTTGGAACCCCAACAAAACACCAAAATCTGATATATATAAGACATAGTCTGCAGGACAACCACACACCTCAGCACTATGGTATAATGAAAGATTCAACCATCATTCTTAATCTAAGGTTGTGTGGTAGATGTAATGGAGTCACTTCAGAAAATATAGGTTCCTTCTATGATGCAGTCAAAGGAAAGGATAAAGTACCAAACAAACTAGCATGAGCATTATAACTACTAGGCCCCTACGTTGTGGAACAAATATTGGAATCTCCAACGCTTCAAGTGTCTTTGCTAGAGGTAACTGCTCTACACATAGATCTATCCAAGAATGTTGTTATCTATAGATTTAACAGCTTTTGGCCAAAATTTGATGCTCTGAATCAACGGATCTTCTCCTCATGGTCATCTAACTGTGAAATTTACCTACACCCAAAAGGATTTTTTGTAGCTAGATTCAACACAGAACGGGAATGTGATAGTATCATTAATCAGGGACCTTGGTTTTGGGGAATTGTTGGCCTCTTCACCACCCCCTGGTTCCTTAATTTATATGTCAATACTATGAAAGTGTCAATAATGCCTGTTTGGGTTAGGCTTCATAACCTCCCTCTACAATTTTGGCATCACAAAGTTTTAATAGCCATTCGGAATTCCATGGGGAAATTCCTAAAAATGGATGAAGATAGAGCTATTAGGGGAATTTTCACATTTGCTAGAATATGTGTGCAAGTGGACTTGAGTCAGGGGCTACCTGATCACATTAGATCGATCTTCAATAATACTTTGTGGAAACAACTGCTGAACTATGAGAATACATCATTCAGATACAAAGGGTGTGTGCAAACAGAGCATCTCCAATATGCCTACCCACATAAACGACCCCAAAGGGAATAAGAAACAACAAAAAAAGGCCAAAGTGTGGTAGCGTACCGACCCACTGGAAGAAGAGGACATGCAGACATAACCTATAGGGAATCTTTCGGAACTTGACACAAAAGGGATAGAAATATACATTAGGAAGAGAACACCCCAAACACTTAGTTCACTATAGAAAAACCCTGTGATTAGCATCCCTTTTTGCTTCCTTTTTTTGCATCTAGAGCTCATTTTTTGTGCTATTTCTGTCCATTTATCAAATATGGTGCAAAACATGATGCAAGGTTTGCACTGAGTTTTGCACCAAGTCTTACATCAAGTTTAGCACCAGGTATTGTAATAGGTTTTGCACCGGATTTTTTACACCAAGTTTTACGCCAGGTTTTATGCCAAGTTTTGTACCATACATTGCACCATGTTTTGCATCAAGTGTGGCACCTAATTTTGTTCCACCAACTCTTGCATCCTCTATTTCATCCACCTTTTGCGCCGACACTTGCATCAACTTTTGCATCATTTTTAAATCATTTTTTGCATCCGTTTTTGCATATTTTTTGCATCCCCTTTGTGCCAAGTTTTGCATCGAGGTTTTTTTCTAGTTTTGCATCTAATTTTTCATCTACTTTTGTTGCATTGACATTTACATCTTGTTTTTCATCCATATTTACATCCTCTTTTCCATCTGTTATTGTATCCACTATTGCATCCATTTTTCTTGTGCCATAATTTGCACCTAGTTTAACACCTCCCTTTGCACCCTTTTTTGTTTCTAAATTTGCATCCACAATTGCATCCTCATATACATCTAGGTTTTCATCGAATTTTACATCTATTTTTTCATCCCTTTTTATATCCACTTTTGCATCAAGATTTTCATCCGGTTTTGTGTCTCATATTGCATCTAATTTTGCATCAAATTTTGTTGCATCAACTTTTGCATCCTATTTTACATCCATTGTTGCACCCATGTTTATGCCCACTTTTACATCCCTTTTTCATCTTATTTTTCATCTTCATTTGCTTCTTTTTTTGCATCTATCATTACATCCTCTTTTGTTGTTACACAATTTGTGCCATGTTTTGTACTTACTGTTAACCCATGTTTGCTTCCAATTTTGCATCCATCTTCACATCCTCTTTTGCATAAAATATTGCATCTATTTTTGCATCCACTTTTGTGTTGGGTTTTGCGTCTCATTTTGTATCTTCTTTTGCATGCACTCCCATTGAATCCATATTTTGCATCCAATTTTGTTTCTCGTGTTGCACCCGTGTTTGCATCCACTCCCTAATAAAATCTTGTCTTGCATCTAAGTTTGCATCTTTTTTTGTGCCTATTATTACATCCACTTTCTCATCCACTTTTGTTGTCCTATGATTTGTGCCATATCTTATGCCTATCGTTGCAACCCACATTTTCTTCCACTATTGCATCCACATTTGCATCCTCTTTCGTGTCCAAGTTTGCATCAAATATTGTTTATGTTTATTGCATTCCATTTTGAATCTACTTTTACATCCACTTTTGATTTGTCCAAATTTTCAACTAATTTTGTGTCCACTATTGCACCCATGTTTACATCTGTCTTTGCATCCAAGTTTTCCTCATTTTTGCATTCAGGTTTGTATCTTTTTTCTTTGTACATTCATTGTTGTATTTAGATTTGTTTCACCACAATTCATGCTAATTTTTATGCCTACTATTGTTCCAATGTTTTCTTCCACTTTTTCATCCATGTTTTAATCCTATTTTGTGTTCAAGTTTGCATCAACTATTGCATCTACTTTTTCATCCACTTTTGTGTCAATTTTTCTGCCTTGTTTTGCATCTACTTATGTTGTGTCCACTCTTCATCCAATTTTACATCTATTTTTACCCCCATATTATTTTTTCACTTTTGCATCCCTTTTCCAACACACATCATATTTTTTGCATTGATGATATTTCTTATGACATTGAAAATTATGAACAAATGATGACAATGTCAATAATTATAATGATGATGATAATGAAGATGATGACAATGACATGAATTGTGATTATTATGATAATTACAATGATGATAAATATGATGGGGGTTACAATGACAATGATGATGATGATGCGAATGACCTTGGCCATTCTTCCCAATTTTTAAATGTTGTCATGGTCATAATCATAATAATTATCTTTGGCATTGTATTCCAAGTCATCATAATCTGATCATCATTATCATTATTTTAATCTTGGTCATCATCAACAACAATAATGACATGAATGATGATTATGATGTTCATGATGAAGATGACAACAATTATGATAAAAATTATATTAGTTATGATGACCAGGATGATGACAATTATAATGACGATGATAATGGTAGTGATGATGATTATCATCAATCATATATAACAAATAAAGTTGTTATTTCTCTTGCATATATCATGCGTACTAAAAACCCTTTTTGAGCACTCATAACATTTTTTGGGTTGATGATATTTCTTACGATACCTATAATTATGAATAATTGACGACAATGTCTATAACGATGATGATGATGATGATGATGATGACATGAATGGTCATTATGACGATAATGATATGATGACAATAATGATGACGGTGATGGCAGTGGTGATGGTGATAATGAAGGTGATGACCATCCCTCTGAACTAGGGAGGTACTCATAATGAGACAAAAAAGTACTCTCAAGTTGAAATATTCATATAATAAGGGATCTAGATTGATAAGCGTCAATGATGATTTACATCATCATAGCCAACATTGTCAAAATAGAAAGGCCTTGACTAACAAGTTTATCTCTCCATTAGATCAGAGCACAATGTTGAGAGGAATAAATTTGGACACCACTGCCTCTCTAGGAACTTGTCCCACTGGGATTTTCACAAGGTATGTCCTCACATGATCATTTCCTAATCCATTATCATAATATTTGACACCAGGAAATGTCAACCCGCATGACTATTCTTACCTTGGATTAATGTACTTGACTTATGGCAGTTAGTCCTAGTCAAAGTCCAAATTCTCAAAGAATATTGGTCCCAGATGTTTATCCAATCCACAATTCTCCCTACTGGTGTCTTTATTAGGTTGATGACTGTTTGTCCTCGCCATAGTACATGACACATGGATAATATGGTGTCTACCTTCACTCCCTCTCAACCAAAGAGGAGACATCCAGTACAAGCATAAGATTTTCTCAAGAATACCCATCATTTTCATAAAGATTAATATCATTAATTTGTTTTCATCACATGATGCCTTTATGATTAAGCATCCATAGATTTGTGGCAAAATATTTCACCCTTTTTCATTAGTGATGAAACAAAATCAAAAAGTGAAAGCCAAAATCAATAAAGATACACTATATTGATTTATCTAAGTCTAAACTCTAAGGTTGGAGTGAAAATTCATGAAATTTTTATATCTATGAGTTGTGCCAAACTTATGAAAACCTTATTCCCTAAGTCCTATATATAAGAAAAAGAAAAAGAAAGAAAAATAAGGCCCAATGAAAGGTAACTCATGTATTCACTCCCTATTTGGAAAATATATGAATATATACACTCCTAGTTACACTTGATCACATGTTTGTGATGGTTAAATCATGAAGTCCTCCTTTCCGCTTGCATTTTCAATTCATTATTTAACCACCTAATTGAGGATCTTGGGAATGTTTTTTTCCTAAGGGCTTCATGTCTACTCTTGGTTTACATATGCCACACTACTGTCAATTTATGTGACAGAGTGAATTACATAAGTTTGTGGAGTTATTAGAATAGTGTATTAAGTTAGTCACTACACACACATGTATTACATCTCATTGATCCACATGTGTGGGTTGGAGACTCATTGCTTGACAACTTTAATGGAGACTACTTTATAGCTTTAATGGTATAGCTTAGAAAATATCTTGTTAAACATTGTGATTCATCCTTTTTGTTTTCCTTGAGACAATTGATAATACTGAAGTAACTCTTAATAATCCATGGATATGGGGAGTATAAATTACTTGTGCTAGAAATAGAATTGAGAAATATAGGTTTTCCATTCGTGGTATTGGAGTCATAGACATTGGATACATGGTAGTAGTCCTCGATGTCAATCAACTAAAATTGTATTGTCATAATGCGAAAAGAGGTAAACATATTGGTAACCTTGATGTCTTGATCATTTCAAATCATTACCATTCCACCCAAGTATCTCTAAGCATGAATCACTACTACTTGGAAATTCCTCCCCCATTTGCTAATTATATGAGGTAGAACCTCACTTTATTTTTGTTTCTCATATCAACATTATTGATGGGTTCTTTGTGTACCATTTCTCTTGTAGGAGTCTTTGTTTTCCTTTATTATTGAGGGCCCTCGTGTTCCATGAGACTATTTTCATCAAGAATTTAGACAGAAAGGAAGTATAATGTGACTAAAAAACACAAGTCTCAAGATTTAAGTGCTTGGACAATTCCACTTCATGACTCCTATATTTCCTTAACCTGGGACTGAATGGTGAACTTGATGATCTTAAGTGAAATTGGTCAATGAAAATCTAAAAAAGAGGTGAATTTTGACTTTATCACATACAATTTAATATACTAAAAGAAATATCTATAACAATTTCATCATTCAATGAATCATTAAAAAAAATATCGAAAACAATTTCATCAAGCAATGAATCATTGCATTATAAAATACAATCTATAAACCTTTCGGGAACATTTTGCTAAACCATGCTCAAAACACAACATATTTAATATTAATATTTAACAATAATATGGGCAATAACACATTTTGATAAATTAAATAACATATTATGAAGCCTAAAAAATGTCACTAACAGAAAACTATAAAGCATGCTACTAATGGAAGTGACAACTCAATATCACCATAAGACAATTAATCTATTAAGACCAAGATTAATAGGGACAAATATCTACAAAGGACAAAGGAAAGCCTATTTTAACTTTATTGTTTTATTCGGTTCAAGAACATTTCAAGATAAAATGAAGAGCATAATTAGTTTTATTGCATTAAGAAAACCCAAGCACATTCTATAACTTAGCAAGGAAGAGATGTATCATACCCATCTCAGTGACACAACACATGCCATTAAGTTACTTTTTTATATATAATTTAAAATCCTATTATAAAATCAGAAATTTAGCATGAATGGAATGTTAAAATCTATTTTTATAAAAACAAAATATAATTTTTCTTGTAGAAAAAGATTACCAAAAACTAAATATACTTTTTTGGAAAACAAAAAAATACTAAAACTAAATATATATTAAAAAAAAATAAACATAAGCAAACTTGAATTTGAATTTGACACTCTTGTTCACTTTCGGAAACTCATATGGTGGAATGTGATCTCTTTATCCTCATATTTAGCTTTTTCATAGAAAATAAAAGCATACAAAAGCGCGAAAGAGCCATAAAGCATGGGGAAAACTTTTCCTAAGCACAAAAGCATCTAAAAAGTGGAAAAGGCCATTTTTATATGAGGAAACATTATTCACCCAAAAGATTTTTCCCAAATTGGACTAATGAGGAATTGGGAAAATATTCATGACCTTCACTTTCCTATATATTGAAGGCTTGGCCATTGAAAAAATGATGGGAATTCTTGTATTGTCACACTACTGAGAGAGGGAGAGTTTTGGAGCTAGGAGTTGGGGGAGGTGTTGTTGCAACTACATCTGATTGTTGTATCTTTCCTCAAACTCCTTTATTAATATAGATCAGTTGTTCTTCCTTCCATATGTTTCTATTCATTCTTTACTTATTCTATTTAGCTAATGAATGTATGGGACTTTGGATTATATTTATTTATTCAATAATATTTATATGTTTCTAATATTTTTGATTATCAAGATATTATGTTCTGAAGGTTTCTTTATTCTCTCTCTTATGTATAGGACCAAGTTTTTTGATCTAGCTAGGAGGACTTCCTAGCTATACTAAAAATGCCAAGAAGACCTGCATGTGAGGACTCACAAGATATCCTTCTCTTTCTCTTAATCTATTCTCTACATCCTGATCTACTAAGAATCTTGAGCCTTCAAACAACCTTTCTCTTATTTGGTCTATCCTAGGTTTCTAGGATAAACTGAGAGGGTTTTATGTTCATATGACCGTGCATTAAATCCTATAGAAAAATGATATTTAAAAACTTTAATATATTTCACTATGTAAATTAAATTAGTAAAATGAACCCATAGAGGGGGTCATAAATGGAAATAAAAGTAAAACTCTAAACAAGAAGTCAAAAGTGGATTTAGCTGTGGATGCAAAATTGGGAGTAGAATTGGATGTTAAACTAGCCATTAAAACAAGATGCAAACAATGACACAAAAAGTGTTTTAAAGTAAAATTTAAAAAGCGTGGAACAATAGACACAAATAAGGGAACAATATAGAGCATATGAAAGGATACCAAATTTGGTGCAAACAAGGATGAAAAATTGGGTGCAAAAGGGATGTAAGAAAAGACACAAAACAAGATGCAAAATGGGACTAAAAAAGTGTGAAACCAAGGATGTCAAAAATGATGCATAACTATATGAAAATTCAAACTGAAAATCTAGGTTCAAAATGACATACAAATGTGGCACAAAAAATGATGCAAATTTCAATGCCAAAAAGGATGCAAAATTAGATACCAAAAAAGATGCAAATTGGGACATAAAAAATGGTGCAAAATTGGAAACAAAAGAAGAAAAAATGGTGCAAAAATGGGCATAAACATGGCTCAAGTTTGGGTGAACATTGATATGCAACATTGGATGTAAAATGAGGTGCAACAAATAATTCAAAACTTATTTCAAACACAAATTCAAAAGTGGATGAAAAAATGGCTCAAAATTGAACATAACAATAGACAAAAAATGGGATGCAAAGGTGGATGCAAAATATGGTTCAACATAGGATGCAAATTTAGACGCTCAAAAGGATGCAAAATTAGATGCAAGAAATGGCGTTAAAAATTATGCTAAATTGGATGCAACCAATGATGTAAAATTAGATGCAAAATATGGTGCAAAATAGGGAGATAAATAAAATGCAAAAGCGGATGCAAAAAATGGTGCGAAAATGCATGAAAATTTTGGCACTAAATCAGATTCAACATATGGTGCAAAATTGGATGGAAAAAATGGTTTAAAAAAAGGCAGAAAAGCTGGCCCAAAAATAGATGTGAAAATAAGTACAAAATTAGAAGCAAAATATGGCATAAGACAAGGTGCAAAAATTGGGACAAACTAGATGTAAAAAAAGGCACTAAATTAGATGTCAAAGATGGTGTAAAACTCGATGCAAATTATGACACAAAACTAGAAGCAAAGAATGACAAAAAAGAGGTAGAAAAAAATTATGTAAAAAATGGCACAAAACTAGAAGCAAAACCTACTATAAAACCAAATGAAAATCCTGGTGCAAAATATGATGCAAAAAATGATGGAAAATTTGGCGTAAAAAAGATGTAAAATTTGGTGCAAAAAAGGACGCTTTAAAAATTGTACAATAGAGCCATATTTAGTGCCAAGCTGCTCATCCCAATTGAGAAAAAAATGTACTAAAATCTGGTGCTAAATCTGGCACAAATTTCCTGTTTTGTTGTAGTGGTTGGAGCCATACAACACGAAACAACAACAAGAACATCAACTGGAAGCAAGTGGCATCAAACGAACTCATGGATCCGAAGGATCAGAATCTGAGAAAGAATATCCAATGAATAGATCGGAAAACTAGCTAGCTATTATTGCACCCTCTCCCAACTCTAGAGGTTTGCGAAGAGTGGAGAAGAAGAAGGGCTGAAAAATATAGGCTTGCTGGAATTTATTTTTTTCTCTTTAGTAATCCTTTTTGTCCTGTTACTAGAAGCTCACAAGTGAGGTTTTCTGATAACCAAACCTTGTGAGACTCTGGGGAAGAGTGCTAGGGGCCCCATAGACCCTCTCTAAGCTTCTCCAACTTCTTCCAAGCATTCCTCTTCCTTGGTCCACTCCTGCACAGTGAAGCACAGTTCAAGTATATGCATGTGAAAATCGACACTTATTCAAAAATACAAAAAGATAGTTCTTTCAGATTCTGTTGTAGACATAGCTTAGATACATGCATTTAATATTCTTAGAAGTTAATGGCATCCCATTTAGTAGCTTTCATCTTCCTTCTTACATCAGTAGGACTAGCTGGTAGAATTAGGGTTTGCTAAGGTTTGCATTCCTCCTTTGCTTTCAGTTTATTTCCGCAAGTAGATTAGCTCCCCTTCGAGTTAGCTTTCATCCATCATTTACAAGCTTCATCTGAGAGCTTATCAAAGTTGGCTAAAGCCCTGGTGGACTTGTGCCAGCTGACCAAGTGATAGCTGCAACAAGAGCCAGTACTTGTGCATACAGCACCGTCGCTTCCAAGTTTGTTATGAACAACCGGGTTGATAAAAGTAAAGAAGGGAGTCCCAGGAGTTGCAGAATTCTTGTTGCAATACTGGAGCCCACCATCTTTTTGGCGCCGTTTCCGGGGAAGCGTCAGAGTATTGGTGATTGTTTCTATTCTTCTATTTTTCCACTACAAACTTCTGCTAAGTAGTTTATTTCATTTCCATTCTGCAATTTCATTCCTGCAAAAGTAGAGTAGACATTTCTTGCTTTCCTAGATTAGCCTTCAAATTCCGAAATTTCAATTCTGCAAGCATAGATTAGAATTTCAATTCTACTTTCATAGATTAGCATTTCAATTCCTCATTTTCCTTTCAGTAAGATAGTTAGCTGCAGTTCAACCTATTTTAGTTTTGCAGGTACAAAAGAAAAAAATACAAAAGCAAGAAAAAGTCTTTCCATTTCATGCCTCGTAGGAACAGAGATAAGACCGACCAATTCTTACCCGACACCCCACCACATCACTGAGTCTACTTTCTCTCTTCTCTAGTGACAGTGAGCCAGAAGAACCTATAGCTGAACCTCCTGAGATATACAAAGATCCTATAGCGGAAGAAGAGTTAGTAACCATTCCATCTGCAGCCATGGCTGAAAACCAAAACGGGAGAAGAGAAGAAAAGAGAATAGAGGGTGCCTTTCCCATTCGAGAGACCAATGGAGACATGAAGATGAAAAACATAAGTCCCTCCGCGCTACCTCATTTCCATGGTCTGACTTCTGAGGACCCTGATACCTTCTTTTTTGAGTTTGTTGTCCTTTGTAGAACTTATGACTATGTTGAGGATGAGAAAAAGTTGAAACTCTTTCCCTCTACCTTCAAGGATGCAGCATTACGCTGGTTCATGGGGTTACCTGGAAACAGTATCACCACTTGGGCTCAAATGCAACAAACCTTCAACACCAAGTACAGAGACTACTCTAGGTCCAAAGAAACTAAGGGGGAAATCTTTCGGATGACCATGGGCAGTGACGAATCTTTGGAAGACTATGAGGTGAGGTTCCAACTCAGTTACAAACGAGCCAGGTGCACACTTGACCCGGAATCTCTGAAGTTTGTTCTGCTCCGAGGAGTCCCTGAAGACCTTTTGGACACCCTTAACCTGCTGGATGGAGGAGATATCTACCAACTACCTTATGAGGACATAAAGACCGTGTTTAGAAACCATTCTAGGGCAGCCCGGAAGAAAGGTAGGGGGAGTCATCTCTCAGGTAACACCTCCCTCTCCAAGCATGAGTTTGCTAACCAGATGGAAGATCTTAAGAGCGAAATGAGACAGACCATCGCCATGCAACTTGATACCTTCAGAATTAAGCAAAAGAAGGAAGAGGCTGAGAGGGCCTTGGCCATTTTTTGTCCTAGATGCACAAGGAAACACCCCAAGAATGAGTGCCCACTACACTCAGTAGAGATATGTTTCGTGTGTGAGGAAGACCATCCCACCAACCAATGCCCTACCTTGCCTGGATTTAAAGCCATGTACCTAGGGACCGAGGTGGCTATTGAACCAGTCTACTTCCTCAATCAAAGGAGGCCTCATGGACCTAGGCCTTATCAGCAGGGAATGAAAGGGACATGCCAAGCTTACTACCACCCCAACCAACCTGCCCATATGCCTTCCTGGGCCCCCTTGCTCATCCTTCATGGTCCGCACCTCCTCCATGGTCTTATCCATCTCCATACCAAACTCATCCTCCCTCTCACTCGTTTCACTCTCATGCCCAGTCACAACCTCAGTGGAATGCACCTCAACCGGGGTGGAGGCCCTAATACAACACTCCTCCTGCCATTTTGCCTCCACCACCAACTCAATCCCAACCATTACCTCCTGCTCCTCCAAGACAACCCTAGATGCCTGCTCAACCGAACCCGAACCCCAACAACAGACAGGCCCAACAGGTATATAATGGGGAAACATCATGCCCTACCTATGTTGTGGAGATCCAGGAGATCAACCTGCGATCTGGGAAAGTCCTTCCAGAGCGCCAACCTCATCCCTTAGAGGAGGAGGAAGAGAAACAGGAAAGTGAACCCAAAGCCATTCCACCCTTTCCTGAGCAACTCACAGCGACCACACAGCCCAACCCAGAGGAGGATGAGCTTCTAGGAGAACTTAAGTAGTTGTGTCTGAAAATTCCACTTCTCCAGGCCATCAAAGAGGTACCAATTTACAACAAATTGATTAAATAGAAGTGTTTCAGGCACCCAGGTAGGCGAAAGAAAGATGCCTCGACCATCAATGTCATAGGACAACTGTCCGACCTCATGTTGGGGCAAGTAATCTGTCCAAAGTATTTGGACCCTGGGAGTTGTGTATTTGATGTCCACATCAATGGCACCATCATACCCCACACTTTGATTGATCTAGGGGTTTCCATCAATGTGATGACCAGGGACACCATGCTTAAGCTCAATCTTCAGAGTTCCCTAAGAAAGACTTCGACAATGTTGCAATTGGCAGATCGCTCCACCGTGACTCCCGAAGGGACTGTGGAGGATGTCTTGGTCTCTGTAGACTCATGGGAATACCCTGCGGAATTTTTGGTCCTCCAGCCTAAGGCAAAACTCACAGGTTATCCTCTCATTTTGGGAAGGATTTGGCTGGCCACTGCAGATGCTTATATCAGCTGTCGAGCGGGAAGCATGACCATCAAAAATGGGCCTATGTCCAAGTAGCTGGTCCTATACCCTCCTGCCCAACCTTCGATAGAACATGACTTACCCCTGTGGTTGGAAGAAGGAGAAGAGAATGAGGTCTACTCTGCATCATTATGCACAGTAGAGGCCACCAAGGGAGGTCCTCCAACCGAGGATGATTTGATCAAAAACTTAATCCAAAATCCACCCCCTAGTGAGCTATCCTTGGAAGACTTGGTGGAAGACACCCAGGTCAATGCCTTAGTAGACCTAAGTGCCACTAATCTGACCAAAACCAGAGTTAAAAATGTGGAGTTTGGCCGTGAGAAAAACTTGAAGATAAGCTCCTCTCTCTCTCCCTCTCAGGAAAAGGAGCTGTGCAGTATCCTAACCCGCCATTTGGGGGCCTTTGCTTGGAGCTACAAGGAAATGAAGGGAATCCATCCCTCAGTCTGCACTCATCATATTTACATCAAGGAGGACTATAAACCAGCTAGGCAACCCCAGAGGAGGATGAACCCAACCCTTAGGGACATTGTTAAAGAAGAGGTGCAAAAACTGTTGGATGCGGGATTCATCTACCGCATCTCGGATAGCGAATGGGTTTCCCCTCTAGTGTTGGTGCCCAAGAAAAATGGGAAATGGAGAATTTGTGTGGACTACAGGGAGTTGAAAAAAGCCACCAAGAAAGACCACTTCCTTTTACCTTTCATAGATCAAGTGTTGGATGGTCTGGTAGGAAAGAGATTTTTCTCCTTCCTATATGGGTTCAGTGGGTACAACTATATTCAAATCAGCCTCGAAGATGAGGATAAGACCACATTCACTTGTCCATGGGTTACCTTTGCCTACCGTGTCCTACCCTTTGGGCTATGTAATGACCCTACCACGTTCCAAAGGGCTGTGTTAAGCATCGTTGCAGAGTTGGTCCATGATTCGGTAGAAATTTATATGGATGACTTTACTCCTTACGGGTCTAGCTTCCAGGAAGCCTTGTCCAACCTGGGAAAAGTTTTGAGTAAGGGCATCGAGATGAATCTGTCCCTCAGTCGGGAGAAATGTGAGTTCCTGATGACTGAAGGGACTGTGTTAGGCCATACCATATCTCGCCAAGGGTTACAGGTGGATCCCACCTCCTTAGAAGGTGAGAGATGTCCAGAGTTTCTTAGGCTTAGCAGGATATTACCATAGATTCATTAAAGACTTTAGTAAGTTGGCCTCGCCCTTGTTTGGTCTCTTAGCAAAAGATGTTGAGTTTAAATGGTCGGATGACTGCCGAAAGGCTCTGAATGAATTAAAGGATAAGTTGGTGTCTGCTCCCATTCTGAGAGGCCCAAACTAGGCCCTACCTTTCCACATCCACACGGATGCCTCGAACAAAGCCATAGGGGCAGCCCTAGGACAACTTGAAGAGAAACTCCCATATGCTATATACTTTGTCAGTAAAAACTTATCCAAGGGAGAAATTAATTACATGGTAACTGAGAAAGAGTTCCTAGTTGTGGTCCATGCCCTGAACAAGTTCCGACACTATATCACTGGCTATCAAACATTTGTACATACTGACCATGATGCAATCCGATATTTAATGAATAAGCCTGATGTGAATGCTCATATTATTAGATGGTTACTTTTATTGTAGCAGTTTGATTTGACGATTGTTGATAAACCAAGTAGAGAAATTGTTGTTGCTGACTTCTTGTCTAGACTGGATTTGCCTGTAGGTGAAGAAGGAACCGTGGATGACCAGATGCCAGATGAGCATCTTTTTTCCATATTCGTACTCTCCCTGTGGTTTGCTGATATAGCAAACTATCTGGTCTCAGCATAGTTCCCTCCGCATCTATCCTCGAAGGAGAAGATCAAGATCGTGAGAAAAAAGTGCCTCATTTACTTGGATCGGGGGAAACTTGTTCAAACTTGGCCCTGATCAGATCTTAAGATGTTGTGTAAGGGAGGAGGATGTCTTTGACATCCTCCTAACTTCTCACGATGGACCCTGTGGAGGATATTTTGCAGCCAAGAGGAATGCCTTCAAGATTCTATAGGCAGGCTACTATTGGCCCACTCTTCATGCAGATGTCAGAAGATATATCAGCCGATGTGACCGATGGCAAAGGATGGGGAAACCAACCCGAAGGGATGAAATGACTCTCCAACCGCAGGTGACTCTTGAGCCATTTGAGAAGTGGGGTATGGACTTTGTGGGCCCTATCACCCCTCCTTCAAGGCAAAGGTCTTACATCATTGTGTGCACAGATTATCTAACAAAGTGGGCAGAGACCAACGCAATCAAAGCAGAAACAGAAGAAAAGGTGGTCGAGTTCTTGAGAGAGAACATTTTCTACAAATTTGGCTACTCAACACAGATAGTCACGGATCAAGGAAGCCAGTTCACCTCCAATTTGATTGAAGATCTCCTTGCTCATCACAGAATCAAGCATAGGACTTCCACCCCATATCATCCTCAAGCGAGTAAGGGAAGTCACCAACAAATCATTGGAGGGGATCTTGACCAAGGTGGTGAGCAGCAGCAGAAAGGATTGGGCAGATCGCCTGGTTGGGGCCACCTGGGCCTACAACACCACTTGGAATACCACCACTAGTTTCACACCCTATGAGCTAGTCTATGGAAAGAGAGCTTTGCTGTCAATTGAGTTTGAGTACAACACCTTGAGGATGGTAGCTCAGCTGGACCTAGACCTCATTCATGCTCAACAAGAAAGGTTAATGCAGCTGAATGGGTTAGATGAACTTTGAATGCAGGCCCTACTCCACTTAGAAGTGACTCAACTTCAGAGGAAGGTGTGGCATGACCGGCACCTCAATGACAAACAATTCCAGCCGGGAGATTGGGCGATGCTATATGATTCCAAACATAAGGATTTCAAGGGAAAACTGAGAACGAGGTGGCTAGGACCATATGCAGTAGAAAAGTGTAATGATAATGGCTTTTTTCTTATCCGAACTGTTGATGAAGAAGCCATTCCCATGCTTGTCAATGGACATCGACTCAAGATCTACAGGAAGCCTCTGTCAAGGCAAGAGTTCGTCAAAACTATGGAAAAATCAGTGTTGGTCATAGAGGAGGGTTCTGCCTCTGTTTTGGGCACACCCTGAGCCTCATTTCATATTCTAAAAAAAAAAAGAAGAAGAAAAAAAAAAACGGAAAAAAGGAAAAAAGATCCTTGGGTGAAAACCTTTCTAAGGCGCCCAAGGTAGGTAGTTGGAGTAAAAACCTCATTGACGCGCTCCTGCTGTCTTTCAAAAAAAAAAAAACAGAGAATGTAAATAAAAGATCCTGGGGTGAAAACCTTTTCAAGGCACCAGGGGTAGGCGGTAGGGGTGAAAACCTCATTGAGGCGCCCCTGCTATCTCTTTAAAAAAATAAAAAAAAGAGAAAAAGATGAAAAAATGGAACAAGAAAAAACAGTTGATCTTTGAATTTTTGCAGGTTCAGAACGCACCAAAGGAGGATTGTCAACTCACAGACATGGGTTTCTATCAAGCTACTAGACAACCTCTCATGCACATCCACCATGGGCACTCATTTTTGCAAAGTTTGGGTGCAATCGGATTATGGTTTGGCCTTCTACAGGAAGCTACACGACTTTCTACAAGAAGTTCTGTATTTCTACAGGAAACTTCCTGTAGAACATTTGAGTGGGAAAAAATCAAATACAAGGAGAAACTTGGAGCGTCAAGTCGATTAAGGGTGCATGAAACCACCCTTCTCTATCATTCCCCACTCGCTCCACCTCTTTTCACCACCACAACTCCAATCTGAGCAAGCATACCTGCACATGCAAAGAAAGCTTTGTTTTTCAAATAAGGGAGATTGGATTTCTTTTCAATTTCAGAAACAAGGTCTCCTGAGGCTCGAGCACTCACCTGTTAGGCGACCTCAGGACCTTTCACCTGTTCAATAAAAGTCTAGATATGTCAGCATGCACCCCAGGGGGAGAAACAACTACAGGAATCCTGTAGCAGTTGATCCAGCTGGAGTACCTTCCACGAAGACACCAGTAGTTCACAGGATAGATGCATGCCACATTCGCCACCAGAGGAACGGGTCTACGAGACTCCCAGCCAGCAGCAGCCAATATGGAGAAGCTCCAACACCTAACCACGGAACAGTAGCACGCAGACTGGCATCCATCGTCTTGAACCCTGGAAGAAATCACATCCACAGTCGCACAGGTAAGTAACTAACATTATTTCGTCCCATAGCATAAACTATACTTTGAATATGCACAACTTTGGAAATGGGCAGATTGAACAAGAGGTTGCCGCTCAACTGGCCACCAGAGCCCGTCAAGCGGCCTCGTACGATCTGAACTGGATCGATTGTGGAGCAAGGATGAACAATCGGCATGTGGAAAAGGTCCAATCGGGAAGAAGCGGAAGTATGAAGAGATTGGCGGTGGTCACTCCATTGGGAGAATTCGGCGGTGAGGCCTACGGACAACCAGGGACAACTCAACCCCACGCCATGGATTTTGCAGCAATTCAAAATCAGCCAGTGGATTTTTTATGACGAACTGCAATCATTTATTAAACAATCGTTTCCCAGCTGAATATGCCTCCTCTTCCTCTGCAAGCGATTAAACCGAAGTCTTCTGCCTGATTCAAGCATCCTGCTGCCACTCAGACTGGTCTTGCACTACCGAAAACTTCTATGGAAGCCAAGAACGAACTCCTACAGGAAACTGCACTACAGGAAACACGGCATCCGCAACAGTGTGGATTGTTCATGTCGAGGTGGCAAATTTTAGAGGTAGGCCGAATTTAACCTCCTCATGCAAATAAAATTTCCTTTCAAAGGTGGTGCAATCGACGTAGAAAGGGGTAGGGAAATTCAAGTGTAATTCTGTCTGGTTTGATGTATGCGTCGCTACTAGAATCGTCGTAGTCATCTGCATGAGAACTTTCTTCACGCATATATGGAAATTCCTTTCTGTCGAAGGTGATACCCTACTGAAACACTGTCAAAGCTGCAATTTTTTTGTTGCCACTACGTGTATAACGGAGACGGGCTCTGCGCTCTAGGTGGAAATTCTCGGAATCCTTCCTCTGTACATCTGAGCAGACGAAGTCAGCAGGGCAATCGACCAAAGGTCTCTATTTTTTTTCCGCTCTAAGGAAAGAATCCGCTCAGAATTCTCAGTCCGAGAGTGCAAACACAGAATTTGATCATGCCGGGCAGGTTCATTTGTAAAGAACCATCAGACTCAAAGAAGTTACGAGAGACCCCTGAGGTGGTAGAATTGTTCTCTTGTGCACAGTGGATGTCATTTTGTGACAAGCTCCAGGGGCACGACGATGAAATTACAGAAGAATTCCTCCGGTCCATGGAGTCGAAATCAAAAACATTGGCCATCGTCGATTTCAGAGGATTATCCCTCAGACTCACACCGCAGCACATCAGCAGGGTGACTGATCTACCAATGGGAATTCCGTGGGATAAGGAAGAAAGGAAGCTGGGTAAGAAGGCTAAAGAAGAATTCTTCTTGCCTGAAGAACAATTCTCAGAGGATAAAAATGGAGTGAGGAGGACTAGCCTGCAGCCGCTCTGGAGTGAAGTCAGCCTCCAAATTAAGAAGTATCTCACTTGCGAGGGGCGGTTTAGCATCATATATGGTTATCTCTTTCGGCTGCTCACAGAGCTCAGGCACCACATGGACCTCACCTCAGAGCAGAAATTGAGCATTCCATACTTCCTTTTGCAGTCCATGACTGAATGTGCCACCAAGCTCCGAGAAGGGACACCAGACCAGCTAGCACATCATGGGCTTATAAAGCTCCTTGTGGAAGATACACTCCACACTTTCAGCATCCCTCTCTGATGGGAGATTTTCTGGAATATGAAAAAGGATGATGACATCCGAGTTTTAGCTGAGGAGCTTACTTCCTCTAGCAGTGAAGAGAAGGAGCCTACGCAGGCCAAGAAGAAGACCAAAAGACAAGACACCAAGGGCAAAGCCCCCAAGAAGGAGAAAAAAGGAACACCAGTAAAGCAAGATGTCAAAAGAGGGGATGTTGGGGTTGCCCCAATGCCCAAAGAAAAGAGACTACAGAGCAGGGCAGAGTGGACTGAGAAATTCCAGGACAGTAAGGACACCCCTAAGGCTACCTCGGCCAGGATGAAAGAAAAAGTTCCCGCAGCCAAGCAGGCTAAAATTGTGCCCTCGATTCCTACAGGAAAACAACAAAGTACCCCTACAGGAAAGCAACAAAGTGCTCCTACAGGGAAGCAACAGATTGCTCCTACAGGAAAGCAACAAAGTGCTCCTACAGGGAAGCAACAGAGTGCTCCTACAGGGAAGCAACAAAGTGCTCCTACAGGGGAGTAGCAGAGTGGTCCTACAAGGAGGGAGCGAAGAATTCCTTCATGGAAATAGCAAGGTCCCTCCACAGGAAAATTGAAAACGGCTTCTACAGGAAGCCAGAAAGCACCCACTACAGGACTTTTTACAGGAAGTCCGAAAGAAGAACAACAACAGGAGAAATCAGTTGAAATCCTAGCTAGGGAGGCAACAGCTGTGTTGGCCGCCCTAAGTACTCCTCCCAAGCCAAAAGAAAAACGAAAAAGGGAGACTCCTTTGTATTTCAAAGCAAGGAGGAGTGTGAGAATTAAGACTGGCAGACCCCAGCCTCCATCCAAAGAACCTATCCTTATTGTGGATGCTCCTACCATGCTAAGGGATAAGTCCCCCTCCAAATCCTCCATCACTTCTGAGAGGGGAAGCCCGAAAACATCTTCATGGAAGGATAGAGTGAAAAAAATGAGCTCACAAGCCTCTCTACAGGATGCTGAGGCCATTCTACAGGAAACTCTGGCTAGGCTCAAGGAAATTGAGCAGATGGAGGAGAAGGCAGTTGAGTCACCAACAAAGGAGGAGGGAGCAGCGAAGTCACCACCAAAGCAGGAGAAACCTGATGTTATTGCGGAGCCAAGCCCACAACCCAACTTGGACTCTTATTATAACTTTTTGGAAGCAGGCAGAATTATTCCCCAAAAGTTTACAGTGCCACTGTTTTTAGCACTAGAAGAAGAACGGGTCTGAACCCACACGTGGATGAGTATAGCTAAATCTAAGCGAGTAGCGGATATTGGGCCTGTAGAGGAAAGGCTCAAGGAAGCAGAAAGGGAGCTGGCAAGAGTAAGGCATGTGGAAAGCTCCCAGCAAACCAAATTGAGAGAAGAAAATGAGTTGCTCAGGCAGCAGCTCTAGCTGCAGGAACAAGGGAAAGAAAAGGGAATGGCAGCCAAGGATCCCTCAGCAGAGCCTCAAGGGGAAGAAGAGATGCAAGTTGATCTTGAGGAATTCAACTAGCAGCTACAGGAAAGGGAACTGTAGGCAGATATTGAGGTACAATCACTAAGGGAACAGGTGCAAGAAAAGGAGGCACAACTGGCCTGTATGGCTAGTTGGGCAATGGAAGCACTCTAATGTAGGCATCCAGCTAAATCTTATGGCTTGTACATTCGGGACCAGTGGCTGCAGTTCCAAATTAATACATTGGCATAGAGGGGTATCTCTCATATCGAGAACCCCCAACAATTCACAGATTTATGTAACACCAGTTCCTCGGAAGATAAGGCCAAGCTCTCAGAGTTTTACCTCCATAACTTCACACTTCCAAACATCACTTCGTGGGAACCCAACACAGAAGTAGGGGATATGCAGCTGATGGCAATGACCTCATGGTTAAACCACGAAGAGAAGATAGCAGCTGAGGTTAGGAATATGATGGACCGAGAGTTACATGAACCGCTGTTGATCAGAGCAGAACCAGGGGACCCCACAACACTGATATCCGCTCACCAAAACCTAGCAACCAATTCGCAGGGATTACTGGATTACATGGATCGTCAAGCCCAGGCCATAGCACACTTCGAGGACATGGAAAGGTTACTTGGGGACAATTGTGTTCATGCTTGCACTCGTAGGTGGAACACATTGTACCACAGCCTCAAGATTCGAGAATATCACACTCCAACTCGGATGAGGGAGGCCCTGGCATGGGTACCTCTCTACAAGAAGTCTATGCAGAACCTCGAAGCTAGTTGGATAGGTCTCAAGCTAAGTCCACCCTTGGTGTTGGGATTATTAGAGGGAGGATTAGAAGAGGAGGAGCATAAGTAGTGGGAAGAAGTGGAGAGGAAGGCTGGATTTCATGACAGTGTTGAGGACACTACTTCAGAAGCCTGGTATGTGAGAGTGGCCATCAAAGAAATGAAAGATGAGGAGCTGGACTAGTTGCTCAGGGATGAGCAACCCTTTTAGCAGGGGGGTGATGATGAGCCCCAAATTTGTAACAATTTGGGCTCATTTGTCCTCATTTTCATTGTTCAACCCTTGTTCAAATCCATCATTTTCTATAGTTTATGCATTACTTCTAGTATGTTTGTGTCTTTGGTATGAATAAGGGAAGTTACCTTTCCTAAAAGGTTAACATGTGTCTATTTCAGGTTTTTTGACGTATTGGAGAAAAGTCAAAGCAATCATGTGCTATAAGGTAGCCAAGCCTGAAATGAGGACTTGAAGGAGGGATGTCCATGACATTCAATGACCCTTCCTCGGGATTCTCACCTTCAGCTCCGAGCCAAGTCAGCCTTCCACCAAACCTCCCACCAGTCCTCAGGCCATGTTTAGACCCCTATCCTACCTTTAGATCCATTCATGCACCTTCCTTCATGCATCCCCATCCTAAAAACCGACTTCCAAGTTTCCTGTAGAAATTCTGAAGTTTCCTGTAGAACCCCTGCAGACTTCCTGTAGAAGCTCACAAGTGAGGTTTTCTGATAACCAAACCTTGTGAGACTCTGGGGAATAGTGCTAGGGGCCCCTTAGACCCTCTCTGAGCCTCTCCAACTACTTCCAAGCATTCCTCTTCCTTGGTCCACTCCTGCACAGTGAAGCACAGTTCAAGTATATGCATGTGAAAATTGACACTTATTCAAAAAAACAAAAAGATAGTTCTTTCAGATTCTACTGTAGACATAGCTTAGATACATTCATTTCATCTTCTTAGAAGTTAATGGCATCTAATTTAGTATCTTGCATCTTCCTTCTTACATCAGTAGGACTAGCTGGTAGAATTAGGGTTTGCTAGGGTTTGCATTCCTCCTTTGCTTTCAGTTTCTTTCCGAAAGTAGATTAGCTACCCTTCGAGTTAGCTTTCATCCATCATTTACAAGCTTCATGTAAGAGCTTATCGAAGTTGTCTAAAGCCTTGGTGGACTTGTGCCAGCTGACCAAGTAACAGCTGCGACAAGAGCCAATACTTGTGCATACAGCACCGTCGCTTCCAAGTTTGTTACGAACAACCGGGTTGATAAAAGTAAAGAGGGGAGTCCCAGGAGTTGCAGCATTATTGCTGCAATACTGGAGCCCACCACTACTTATAACAAAGAAAAGAATCCATGAATGAGAATAACATTACTAGTGAACAATTAATGATCTGGTCAATCAATGGGGTTGGATAGTTATCTTTTGGTAATTCCCTATTGAGTTCCTTTAGATGACAAAAACATGAATTGTACCCTTTTTTTGTGACAAGAATTATGTTCGAAACCTATTCAATTAAGGAAAATAGACATATGAACTAAGATTTAAGTAATTTTTCAACATCTTCCTTAAGGATATCAACTTTGTGAGGGTTTATTGGGTGAAATCCTTTCTTGAGCAGATTATTTCTTTCATGCATATGGCTATCAATGATACATAACTCTTCATATGTACAAGTGAATACATATTAGAATTATATGAAAAGAGCAATATAGGTAGAAATATCATTTGGAGTGAAATTCACTACAATCATGATGTTTTCTATGATCCTGGGTTTACAAGAAATATCAATGGGTATGATTTGAGAGATACTCAATACATTTTCTTTAGGTAACACATCATGTTCCATGATAGGATGATGCACCCAATTAGAATTTGAATATTCATTCCAACTAGTATATTTCAATATCCACTCTATACATATTATGAAATAATATTTTGATGTTGATAATATATAAAATATTTCAATGTGAACCTTAAATAAAACAATTATATATATATTCTTTTGTAGAAATGTAAAGAACTTCATATTAGCAAAAATGATGTACAAAATTTACACAACCATAATAATGTCAGTTATTCTGGTGGAACTAGGTTTCAGACCATCTTCCCACCATGGGAAACCAATCGGTCACTGTTTGAAATCTAGGGTCAAATAAATATCTATTCATGGGCAAATCGAAAGTTAGTAGCATACATAATCGGTGATTGTAATAAAAAAAATAGCGTGTGAGAATTTTCCTTAGGGCTAAGAATACAAGCCATTCAAAAAGATGCTTCAAACATTTTTCTTTCCTTTAGAAGTTGTTGAGCCATCAAGTGTGCTATGAGGCCAGAATTATGCTAGTGCATATTTTGTCTCCTCCTCAATGGTAAGACAACCATAAGAATTCAAAGCTTGCTATGGTTGTGCCTTATTAGCTGCTCCACTCACTTGACATTTCAGTTGCATATACTCAATAATGATTGAAGAGGAAGGGCCCAGGGGAAGCAGGTGAGATTGAAAGGGAGTTTATACCATCTTGGGAGCTAGTGTGGGAATGGTAGAGTGAGATAGGAGAGAAGGAGAGGTCGAAGGAGTGGATAAGGCCCCGTAGAGATTCGTGGAGACTATTAATTCTTAGAATTAACAACCTTCCTTATGGAAGCTTCATTGACTTGTTGTTGCTTCTATAACTGTCTGGCTAGTAAACTTTTAAGGCCCAATGCCAACCACCTACGTTCCATAATTCATTAGCTTCCACGGAGGACACATTGTGTGGTATGCTTTCATGAATATTTGGAATGAAGAAATTAGATTTTTTAATCAAAATCTAAAACATGGGAATGATGATCACGACCACATCCATTGCCTTCATTCCTTATACATCTACTCTCTTGAACCATAGTAGCAGGGGGGAGAACAAGGAAGAGGAATTTAGAATCATTGAGGGAATTGTAGCTTTTCTTTTGGAAGGAAATAAGTGTATGACAGGGTGAGTGATGAATCATGAAAAAGTTGGGTGACAAAAGAGCCAAAGAAATTTTTAGACATACATAATGTTTTCCATTGCCAAGTAAGTGAATGAGGCATTAGTGTTAAGTACAAGGAGGTCACATAGTGGATATGGAGCAGTCGATTAGGCATCATGAAATTGATGGATTAGCATACAGAGTAGGCATATTGAAGTCGGATGAGAGACACTTTCCATGTGAATGCATGGTGATGATAAATTCATTTAAGAGAATCATCAACTGCCACCCAAATTAGCAGGAATTTTATATCAACTTAACATTTATAAAGAGAAGAAAATTGAATTTATCTTGGAGTTG
>APFE031038177.1:0-12674 GCA_000404065.3 Pinus taeda
AAATTGTGACCTGTAGTATCCCTCTGTGTCCTCTTTCCAATGCCACCAGTCTGATCCAAATTGGATTCTCCAAGGAAGAGTTATGCGAAATCTCCCACAGTGACCTGATTATAGACTAGTTCAGTAGGGCGAACCTGTACGATGTGCCATGAGTCCCTGTTTCGTCTTTTGGCTCTAAAAGATATATGCAAGAAACTACAGTCCCTCCTCTTTCTGTAACTTCTTACGAAATTTCAATCCAATGCTCAGAGCAAAATTTATGATGATTTTCCCCAGGTCACCTATTTGGAATGTAATTCAGGAGTCTGCAAAAAGACCAACTTCCTCAGATAATATCTCCACAAATATAGTGCAAAACGCTTTGAAATTGGGACCCGAGATTCAGCACAATGTCTTCTCAAATGGATTCTTTTTTTAGCTTTTGAAATGTCGCAGAACAAAAGTTATTGCGAAAATGCCACGATGACCTGTTTGGAGCGGCAAAACCCTAGAATCCAAAGCTCTGATACCAAATGTTATGAACCAACTCAAGAAAAGATAGATCAATGCCTTAGAAGTTAGCCTCTTCGAGGGTGAAACCTCCTTTACATTACATAAATGAACAATTCTTGGATGATACAAATGACAAAACCTCCTTTCTATATATAGGAGTCTAAGGAGTCACAATATAACCCAGCCGACCTAACAATAATAATATAAGCCACAAAAATAACAATAGACGGATTCTATGGGGCACAGTAATAACAATATGGGGGCAATAGGGGCACAACAATATTAATAAGGGGTACAACTACAATAGTAATGGGGTAATCACTAGTATTATAGGGACCCAACATGTTTCTAGCCAAATAGGGAGGTTAGTTGGGAGATCAGTTACTTACTTCTCAGTAACTGAGTTGCAGTGTAGCAATGGGCTGCACGATGCAACATGATGAGAGGAGGTGCATTGCGGATGCAGTGTTGGGAGATAGGACCAGCAACAGCACAGATACAACAAGAGGAATCAGTGTGATTGATGTAGTCAGAGACCAAAGTGATAGAGGCTAGAGTAGTTAGATACTTAAGGGCACAGAGGTGCATAGTTTTGAGTCAATAGAGGCAATAGTAGTCATAGACTTTGATGACAGAGGCATCATTCTGATTTAGGTTGGATATTTTTTGTTTCTAGAGTTGCTGGAGCAACAACACTTGAGAGAAGTGTTGCATGCAAAACATTCCAAAGGTTCAAGATCGAGTTATCCCTTTGATTGAGGAATTTATCCCTTAATTAAGGAGATCATGATGAGTTATACTTTGAGTTGTAATTAGTTAGCTCAGTTAACTAAATTAAGTCTAGTTAGATTAGTTCCAACAATTTGTGGAACTGATAATGAGTTCAGTTAGTTAATCCATGCATGCATGTAACTAGTGTACTTCAGATAACTAAATATTATCTCATAAATAACTCATGCATGTCAATTGAGTCAGAGACCTACTTGAGTTCAGAGGATGGGACAGTGTACTATCAGTTGGAGGAATTTTCCTATATAGGAAACTCATCCATGCAAAAGGAATTATCTCCTTCAGGTTTGCACAGTTATTTCAGAGGTCAGTGTTGTGTGTGAGGTGAGAATAACACAGGTTGCAGCTGGAGGACCCAGGAGAAACTGTGCAAGGATATAGGAGGCTTGGAGGACTGAAGGAAGGCGCAGGTGTTGTTTATTCTGTCTATGAGAAATAGTGAGGGATTGTACCGAGAGTTGGATAGCTTGTGAGCTAAAGATTTGTGTAATCTTGAGATATTTCCACTTGTATGATAATACAAAGATCAGGGTTTTTAGCTAAGGCTTTCCCCAGAGTATTCTTATGTGTTCATGTGTGATTGATTTCTTCTTCATCTGTTATATGTGTTCTATTTGATCTTGCTCAAAATCGATTAAGCTTCTGCAAGTTTGTTTGTATAAGTAGATCAAGTATATTGCTTTAGTTACATTGCATTATCAGGTGATCTACGGTGAAATTTCTACACATGGGTCAACCAACGCGCTGGTGGCTAGATTGGAAGTATCACTTCATGTGATCAGACCCATGCACAATTAGCTTAGGAGTAGGAGTAGTTTTTGCTTTCAGTTTGTTTGCTTGCATGCTTGTTTGCTTACTTGCTTTGCTTGTTTGTTTGTTTGCTTTCTTGTTTGTTTACTCGCTTCACATTTGCTTCTGCTTTTGCTTTCTTTTGTTGCTTGTTTGCTTGTTTTATTCATAGGTTAGTTTCACATGAAACCATGTCTGACTCTTGAAACAAGTTGGGTAAAGTGCAAGAGGCCTTGTGCAGCTATCACTACTTGGTAATCTGTCATCCTGCCTTTGTATGAAGAACTCGTTGCTTTTAGTCCATGATACATCGATGGAAAATATGTATTTTTCAAAGTGAACCTTGGTGAAAACACAACACTTGTGTGCTAACTAGTGTCACCTACTCTAGTAGGTTGTTTTTGGGTTAACCCTTGTCAGCTCAGTCAAGTAGAGTAAGGTGAGGGGGAAAACCTTAACAAGCATGTCAGAGGTATATAATAAAATAATTATATGAAGGAACAACCTCTTCTGCTCTCAATAAGTCGAGATCCCTCTTCGGCCTCTAAAATGAATAAGTGTTATGCATAGTTATGAAAAAAAAATGAAAAAAATGAAAATGAATAAGGTGAAAGAAAAGAAAGGGTTCCTGCACAAAGAGGTGATGAAAGTAACTCCGCCAAGGTACTAACCAAGCTTGCTGGTAGCAGAGCAATGCTTGTGTTCCTACGTGACTCCATCGAGGTACTGTTCAAGCCTACTGGAAGTGGAGCAACAACAGAGATGAAACTAAGACTCTAACGACTATACTTCTTGTGCACCAATATACCCCTCAAACCCAATGGAAACAACTGTGTTTCCTTGGCTTGGAATGTGTATCAATCAACCCTGAGCTTGGTAGATGCTACATCTTACAATCAAGCTAATGTGAAACCAAGATGAACTGAGAACTGAACAATACTTCCGGAGGTGTTAGAATTGTTTTTCACGAACAAGGTCCATTCAGAGAGCTGGAGTTCTACTAGAGTGTCGCCAAGTGTTGTAGCGACTACAACCACCCTCCAAAAATTTTCCTTAGCTTCGTTTTGGAGCCTCCCTACCAATCTTTCACATCAGCATGTCTTGCTTCGTCAAGTACACAAGCTTCAGTGATTTTCTCGCAGAATGATAGCCTATCCATCAAAGCTTGTTGCATTCACCTCAGAGGTTATTTCTCTGAACTTGGTCCCATTGTAGGCTAAGAAGCTCCCTCAAGAAATTGTGCAATTCTAGAGGGAAACCAGCCTTCCCTCTAGAAATTGCACAATTCTGTCTAGCAGCCTGCTGGGCTCCAGAATTGCGCAAATCTATTAGTCAAGCTTCATCCATAAAATATCACAATTCCTCCCAGCAGGGCTGCTTAGCCCAAGAATTACACAATCCTAGGCAACAGTTAGCTGCTCTGCCCAAAAATTGTGCAAATATCCTGGGTAGCCAACCCAACTCCCTCCGATAAATGTGCATTTTTTCCCATTAGTTGAGCAGGCTCTTGCATCTACAGTTGGTTTGACCGACTCCACCCGGGACCAAGAAAACTTTCTTGCATGCGTGGGTTGCTTTTTCTTGGATAGAAAAGGAAACATGCAAAAAACATCCCTAGATTTTAGGGAGCTACTTTTAGTAGCTAGAGGTTACATGCAAAGATCGTTTTAGAATCTTTCCTCCAAGTGTCACTTTTTCCTAGATTTGTGGCATGCACGTCAAGAGCTTCAAACTTATTTATTCGATGCTTCAGAGCTCATTTCTTCACATCAATCTTGGAGCTCTAACATCTCATAGCACATCCAAGACTCTTCGACATATCCAACTCAGCTATTCACAGGTATGTGGTATCAACTTGTCTTTTGCGGCATTTTTGTCGCTTTTGTGTTTTCTCTTGTGTGAGTGTTGTTTGCTTGATTTATTTGAACTCTTATTGTCATTTTCATGCCTACTAGCTTGTACTAGCACCATTTCAGTTTTCTTTAGCATCTCATTGTTGTCGCATGCATGAAACTGTTTTGCACAAATGATCGCCGATTCAGTGACCCACTTTAGCCACATGCATGTTGTTCCATTTTCTGAATCTTTCATTCATTGTTTGCATGCATGATCATTTGATTTTGCTTACACTCAGTATCTCCATGCATCCACTTTCACATTTTCTTTCAGCTGCCCGTCAGCAGGTCTGGGCATTCTTGGCCCAAACTCTGCCTCACCAAGACAACATTACGCAATCCTGAGAAGGAAAACTCTGTCTTCCTCTCGGGAAATATGCATTTCTACCCAAGATATTTCCTCTAGGCCTACATTGTGCAACTCTGAGGGACAGTGATTGTTGGCCTAGAAAATTGTGTAATGCAGTCACTGGGCCAGCAATCATTGCCAGCTAAAATTGCACATTGTACAATTCCAGCAGCCAGTCAGCCAGCTTAGATTGCGCATTGTGTAATTCCAGTAGTCAGTCAGCCTCCCCAGATAAGCCAGACTACCTTTTGCACAATTCTAGCAGCCAGTCAGCCAGCCTCCCAGAAGAAATTACATAATCCCTGCCAATCAATGCCCAGGTATGTGGCATGTCTTTCCTCAAGTTTTCTTTGGTTTTAGCTGATAGATTTCTTACCATGCATGTCGTTTTCTCTCCAGATCTAGTAGGTGATTTTCCACCTCTTTGCATTTCAAGATCAATGGCCTCCAAGAAAGCAGGATCAAACGACACTGACGAAAGTGCAACTGGAGTAGCAGTTAAGCGAGTGTCCGCAAGTCTACCGATCTATGAAGATACCAAGTTGATTCTATACAAGGACATCAAGCTGAAAAGGGAAGAGGTCAATGATGCATTTGCAAGAACATTTGGGGAATACCTCGAAGACTGCTACGTGTATGTGAAAATCCACAAGTCTGGCTTGTATCGGATTGCATGCAGGTATCCCATGTTCCCATGCGCAGACATGATACATTGGATCGTCTCGCACACTGATCCTGAGACGATGACATTGAGAATGTTAGTGGGATGGATATTGCTACCTTCAAGGTAGATGATTATGATGAGATGTATCATTTGGCGGAGCCCGTGACCATCATGGAGACTTCCTTCAGCTTACCCAGCAGCAATGCCAACTCCAGAGACATTTTGAAGAATTGGGTGAAGGAGCCAACTAAATTCAGGATGACACCCAACTAGATCTACAAGATGAAGATATTGCAAAAGGCATATCAATACTTGGTCATTTTTGCATGTTAGCTGTATGGCCAAGAAATCATGGAAACATTCCCACAAAGTTAGGTGATCGTGTTGGCAAACTAGACAAAGAGGGAAAAGAATGTAACTAGTCTAGCATGTTGGCTCATTAGCTAAAGGAATAGGTTACAAGGGCTCGACAGTCACCCAAAGGAATGCAAGCATAAAACTACACATCCACCTACATGTTGGATGTAATCTATGCCCGACAAGAGTTCCCAGGCTTGAAGTGGCATAGACACTGGTAGATACTACTGTGAACACTCATTGTAAGATGTTATCTGAATGCAACTTCATAGGAGTTATCACACGGCTATCTAATCATTTTGTCACCTCAGTTTACAAGATGATATTCAAATAGGATCCACCCTGCATGTCAAAGGCAGCAATGGAGGCACTGATAGACATTGCTGATTGGTATGCCTCACTGTCTGGCACCTTCATATGGATGTACAACGCAGAGAAGCCTCAGCATGTTCTACCGAAGTTTGCCTTGGACATACTCATCATGCAGGAAGCATCATATCACATCTCAACAGGATTGCCAGCTAGGTTGCAACGGAAGAAGAAGGCACCTTGGCCTACTCTTTCCTTGCACATTGGGTTATACGAGATCCTAAGTTTCAAGCATGCAGATGTGGAAGCAGAGATGATGAATAAGTATCCATTCAGCCTCTGAAGTTACAATTTGTATGACCCACATTGTCTTGTGAAAGATCACTGTGCGAGAGTACAGTTCAACTGGATCCACGAGGCATGTCATTGGGTAGAGGAGTACCCATGGAAATATTTTTACAACTCCTCCAGACTCAATGAATAGGTCGGCTTCATTGTGGAATGCTTAGCGAAACAATGTGAAGTAGCATCTTGGAGACCACCAGAAGCAGTAATAGCAGAGGTAAACATACCAATGCATGACAAGGGCAAGACGAAAATTGTCGATCACATGAAGGAAGAGAAAAACTACAAGTTCTGAGAAAATCCACTTGTGGAGAAAGTTGCTATGGCTATAGAGGAAAAGAGGCAACAACGCAACAAGAAAAATGTGCAAAGGCAGAGAGAGAAATGGAGAATGGAGGAAATGAAGGAGTTGCATGATTTGAAGGAGAAACTCCGGAGGGAACAAGAGTTGCGCAGACAGGAGAAGGAGGCGCAACAGGAACAGGTAAAACTAGGGGGGCAACTTGTTTAGATGGATGAAACGATGCCGTACATGTAGTAGATTCATCAAAACAACTGGCATTAGGAAAACAGGGTGAGCCATCATAGGAGCAGGACTTCGCTCAGGAGATAGAGTAAGAACTTGAACAAATGGATACGGATATGGAGTGGCAGTAATTAGAGCAAGGCACCGACCTCATGCCTCGCCACAAAGAGGTCAACCCACCAGCATCACCACATCCAGAAGACAAGCAAGTCCTAAGCAACCAAGGAGACACTAAGATCCTTGGAGATCAACCAAAAGGAGAGATGCACAACATCTCATTCAACGAGTCTCAACATAGAGTTGCGTAATCTCACAGAGTGTCGACTCCGGAAGATCACACATCTCCTACGCAATATGAGGAATGAGTGATCATGTTTGACATGTGCAAACATCCAACAACATTGGCTGATGCTACCAGAGCTTATGTTGAAGCCACTAGCTCGAGTGTTCGCTTTCTAATAGTTGAGAATGAGCGAATGGTGAAGGAACTATAGATGGCCAAGCAGGGAGGAGAATTGGTTACAACATCTGCTTGAGAAGAATTGAAGAAGGCAATACTAGATGAAGTATTGTCCCTTTACACAATCATGCGATCGTTGTGTTCCAAGTTTGGTATCGTGCATAAGGCAGTCGTCCATCTCAACAGATGGCAACAGCGATGTGCTAGAAGAGCATGTATCTTGTCGAACGTGCATGCTGTTGTTGATTACATGCAAACATGGATGATGAGATATAAGGAAGCCCCGCCTAACTTGCCTAAGATGATGAAGACCAGAACAGTCGAGCTGAAGGCACGCATCCAGAGTCAGATGCGGAACTATGAAGAGCTCCCACAACTCATCACTAGTCTACAGGCTTCCCATGCACGTGTATTAAAGAGTATGGATGTTGTGGTGCACGCACATGCGATCCCATCTATTGGGACTCTCACCCAAGTGAAGACAAAGGCACAGGTCCGACTAGAGCTTGACTCATACTTTGACGAGTTGATGCGCATAGCCACCAGCCCAGGCTTGCCAATTAGTGCAGACATCATGCATAAGTATGTTGTTGATCTGGCCGTGCAGAAGACAATGATGTGCATGCTTTCAGATGAGTTGGACGAAGGAGCCCCAGCAGTGTACCCGAATGGTATGGAGGTAAGAGTCAGGTTCCAAAAAGGTGTCACCCTAGAGTACACGGACACCATCACAGACTACTAATCTTGGCATCAGTTCACTACTATTGATCATCACGAGGATGTCAAAGAGTTGGACTTCCCACAGTTATCTGAGTCATAATGATGTCTTTCATGGCTTGCTCAAGCTATTTTGTCTCACATGGGTACATGTGCATTGTAATGTAACGTATTGTCAAGCGTAAGTTCAAGTGTCGATAGTTGGATGTAACAGTCATAGAGTAGATGAAGAGTCATGAGGGTAGATGAACTATCACAAAGGGGAATGTCAAGGGTCACCCCACCCTTGCTATAAATAGTCCCTCATAACTCATTGTAAATGCTTTTGGTTAGCCAAACTTCGATAGGATTATCTTAGAGAAAGCTTGGACAATATTGTAATGCACCTTTGCTTCTCCACTACACAGAGCTAGTATATATCTTTGAAGCAGCTGGTTGTGGCTATAATGTTCCACTATTGGAACTAGTGGTTGGACATGGATGTATTGTATCACTGGAACTTACACTTCTTAATATAACAGAGCCAACATGTTTTCATGCATATGTTGTTATTGTAGTTTGACTATTCTAGTTGTTGTAGCAATGTATGTTATTTAACTTACGCATTTGTGTATGAAATATTTTGTATGCAATTGTATGAATCTTGTTGCAGATGTGTTGTTGGTTTAAACATCTCTTTGGATTGCTCGCTATCTTGCTTTCCCGCTAGTGATGCATATTTGCTCGTGTGTTCCCTTCCAAGCCGAGTACTATTAAATGTTTCCAAGGGGTGCACTCAAATCACTCCCCATGTGTTAGAACCTCTCATGCACCTTCCCTGACTCGTTGTAGTTGTCACACCCTTGCTACCAACAAGGACATCTTACTTGCCTCTATGTGAAATTGCGGTCAAGGCATTACTGTATGACCCACTATTGGGACTCCTACACCAAATGGTCTGAGGTCTAATTGGGACTTCTTGTCGGGGAGATCCCATGACATGTTTGCAGGTCCAACAACATCAACACCAATTTACAATGACATCAACCTTGGAGGGATCTATTTTCAACTCACCTCCTCCAACAATATGACCCAAGTAAATTAAAGAAGTCTTTCCAAACTCGCACTTTGACATCTTAAGATACAATTGTTCTTTTTTCAAGACATCAAGTAATTTTATTACATGCATGACATGTTCATCACGGGATTTAACGAAAATTAAGATGTCATCTAAGTAGACTATGAAAAATTCATCAATAAATGGCCTAAACACATCATTCATCACACGTATGAATGTAGCAGGGGAATTACATAAACCAAACGACATAACTAGCCATTCAAACAAACCTTGTTTTGTTTTGAACGTTGTCTTCCAAATGTCTCCTTTAGCTATTCTAATCTGATGCTAGCCACTTCTTAAGTCCATCTTAATAAAATACTTTGTATCTTTCAATTGATCTATTAAATCATCTATTCTGGGTAGTGGGTAATGGTTCTTTACTGTAATTTTGTTCAATGCGCAAAATTCCACACACATGCACCATGTTCATTCCTTCTTTGGCACTAAGACATAGGTGAACCACAAGGCAAGGAACATGGTCTAATGATTCCTTTATTCAACAATTCTTGGGTTTGCATCTCAATTCTACGCTTTCCATCACTGACATCTTGTACATGACAATGTTAGGAAGAGGAAAATCATGCTGCAACTGTATCTCATGTTGGATCCCTCTCTTGGGAGGTAATTCCTTTGGTTTCTAAAACATTTCATCATATTAGTTAACTACGTCAACCAATTTAGATTTCAAATTCAAATCACAACCTTTAAAAGCTTCATTATCAACATCATTTTTGGGTTTGATCATGAGAAGCACAAAATTCTTTCTTGAATTCACCAGTATTTTCATCTACCCTGCATTAACAAGCGAAAGATTTTTTTTCTTGTTGTGAGCTTGTTGACACAGCGAATTTTTGCTATGCCAACAAAGGAGAACCAACCCAATCGCAGACCCCGATTAGATCTACTTTTTTTGGAATGGCTAGTTCCAACAGGTTTCAAAGGATCTCGTAAACTATTATAGGTGTTGAAATATTTCTCACTGGAGGAAGACTTCCATTAAATCAACAAAAGAAACAGCTAACCTATATGTATCAAGTCCTATCTACACTAATTCTACCTACTTATGTTAATCCTAACTATTCTAATCTATCCTGTAGGAGCATAATAAAAGAGATTAAACATCATATATAGATTCCAAGTCCAAATAAATCAATTACTGAGTTCACCGATGAACAAGGTTGTATTTAAGCTTAATTGCAATCTAATTATTCATACAAGAATACACATTCCTGTTTCTACAAATAAAACTTGCAACTAATGTTTAATGTAGCTTCAAATCAGAGAACGCTCATGAGTTAACCATGATAATGAATTATATTCAAATAACCAAGACTAGTCATAAACTGTTTGTTATCACTGTGCACAAAAACAAAACATATATATCCTCATGCCAGTCACAACACCTTGATTCCAAACATAAAAAAAAAGGAAAATGAATCTGAAAAGGCTTCTTCTTGACCCAAACAGTCTTCTTTATTAGCAAAATAAATCAAACCCTGTTCTGCCCCTCAAAAAGGCCCCTTTCCGTCTTCGAAGGTAATATTTATGCAGAATGAAACTAACCCTCCCTCTTATCCTAACTTTCCCCCTTCCTGCCCTTTTCAATATACAAATTAAAATATACAGACGTAGAACAATCGGTGAAACCGCTGACACATCGAGACCACATTTGCTGGAGCGTTTTATTTCCTCAAGAAATGAATGGATGCCGATGGAAAGGAGAATGATTGCATGTCATCTCTTCATGATAAACCCTGGGACAACATAACTTTCAAAATAGATAGGCAACACATGGAAACCAGACCATGAACGCCTAAGGCCGGATCTTAAATAAAATACACCCGTATATATGAACTCTTTGGATCCGCTCATGCATCCTTTACCCATAGCCATTCATGATGCTTACGTGTTTGCTCTTCGATCTTGCTTTTCTTCTCTTGATCCTCGCTTGCATAAATAATTAACATTAGCTATGATTATGAAAAATATGAAAGAAATGCCCAAAAAACAAATCTTCCCCTCATTAAAACTTTTATAAAGAGATGGACTATGTAACTAGGAGCTTTTTGTATAGTATCAAGCATTTTTGTTGTCTATAATATTCAATTTTTTTTTTAAGAATCATTTGATGGTATAAAAAGAGGTAAAAGCAAGAGGGAGATACAATAAAGGCATATCGAAATAAAAAAGGAGCAAGTGTGAAAGAACCGGCCCCTGGTTTAGCCAAGGTTGCGATGTGGTCAAGTCACAATCGCACATCGCAGTGAGCAGTCACATGCAACATCACCCCTAGTTCCACCGATTGTGATTTGTGATGGGCCAGACCTGAAAAATATGTGTTGCATTTAATAATCCCTACAGGTCCGCCATATCGCGAAATGTTGAAGCTTGGGCCGATACACTGGTTGAAAGTGGTGATTGCGAGGTCCGATGTGATCGGAGGCCTGATCGCATCGCAATTATTCATGGGAGATAGATCTTAGCCCTTACCCAATGGAAAATGCGATAGGCGATGTAACGATGGACCCGATAGGATATGGACGAGGTTAATTGCATTTGAAGTCCAGGAGGTCATCACATATCGGATGCAAAAGAGGAATGTGTAGTGCAACTGCGGAAATTCCGAGATTGCGATAGCGACAAAGGCATGTATCAAGAAACGTGTAAAGACCGAGGAAACGTGGAAAAGGTAAGTTATGTATGCCTGCAGAGTATTTCTATTATAAAAGTGTTATAATAGAAATAAAGACCTGATAGAAGGTTTTGTGGGTTGAGTCCAAATACAACCATAGTGGAGAGTGGGGGTTGGTTATATGTGCGAGCATAGAGTACCATGAAGGTTTATGAGGATTGGATAAGTCCCAATGAAAGGATATGAATGAAGGGCTAGACTGAGTTATAAATAAATCATTCCACAGATATTTATTAAGGGGGCCTTAACCATTCAGCTTTGAAAACATAATCCCATGTGACAACTCCAGTAAGAAACGAAAGATTAAATGTCTGGGGGACCCATTCAAATTTGCCACCAAAGCAGGTTTTAATAGGGTGGTGGTTGTGACCACAACAAAATGACGAACCGTTGGGCGAACCAGTTATCTCTGTTACCAAATAAACTTTGATCCGTAGAATATCAGGGTGTTAAGATAAACTTGAAATGAAAACTGTATAGACGGACATGTGTGGGTTCCACTTCAACATTAATTGCTTAAGGTGGGATAAAGACAAATAACTTCTTCTTACCGATAGGGTTTTGACAAACATTCTCCAATGGTCATATTATGGGATTTATTGACCCTCCTTCACCTATTTTCTGCTTTCAAAATCCTTTTGGGGCCATCACTAGTTTGTCAATACCTATTTAGGTGTGTACCTCAGCTCTTTATTGTGCATCAAGCTTGATGAATATATGTAGATATGTTTATCTGCACTTTATGTAAAAAAAAATAGTGCTATACTTTCATATGATCGAATGATGCGCAGTCATGGATCATGCCATATTTTTAAACTGCTTAAGCAAGGTTGGGCTTGCTGTGTCAACCGATCCTCTGAGTCCAGCAACAGTCCCTACTCCAACCAGCTTTCCAAACAACCTGTCCTCCTAGATTGGCACAAGGACTCGATATATATATATATATGTGTGTGTGTGTGTGTGTATGTGTGTGTGTGTGTGTAAGTCCTTCGAGTTTCGGGCACAGCTCTTTATCGCACATCAAGCTTGATGAATATATGTAGATATGTTTATCTGCACTTTATGTAAAAAAAAATAGTGCTATACTTTCGTATGATCGAATGGTGAGCAGTAATGGATCCATATATATGTATATGTATATATATATGTATATACATACATATACATACATATACATACATACAGATACAT
>APFE031038177.1:12836-38191 GCA_000404065.3 Pinus taeda
ATATATAAGTCCTTTGAGTTTCAGGCACAAGGACTAGAGCACAGTTAAATTTGCCATAGGATATACGACAACGAGCTTAGCCCATGAAAGGAGGTTTACTTGTAGGTGACAAATATTGGAAACTTTAGTGTGGAGGGCAGAACCAATGGAGAATAACTGCAAACCTTATAGGCAAGTATAGGCTAGGTCTGGGTGGGATTTTAAAAATGCAGCGTTTCGCCATGCAAGTCCAACCGTGGTTACACATTTTTTTGTTTTATAAAGATGCCCCTACATGCTTCGGGTGTCTAGGTTATCAACAGAGCCTACCTAGTTCCCAACAGATGCCAACGAGTGGCTTCGATTCAAATTTTACCACTGATTTTCCAGTTCTCATAGGCTCATCAAAGGTTCGCTTGATTTGCAAGGTAATAATGAATTTGGAATCTGCAGACTCACCAGCAGGTTAATGAGGGAAGTAAAAGGTTGAAGGTAGCGAATGAGGGCAATCGGAAGCGAGTTATAAAAGGTGAAAATGAGACTGAAAGACCAAAATCAATTGACTAAAAAGGACTGAGATTCAAAATAGAAGGAAGATAAACTTTGTGCAAGACAAGGATGGATAGGATGATTCTTGAACTTGTTTCTGGCATTATCTCTCAATTCCTCCAACCTCACTAGTTGATTGATCCTTTTTTGAAGTAAGGTTGAAGGGGTCTTTCTCGAGGCTTGGGAGAGCTATAAAGAAGGAAGGGCAACGTTGGGAGGCAAGATGGCTTCTTGTCCATAGATGAGGAAGTATGGGGAGTTTCCTAATGCTACTTTTGGGGTGACCCTATTGGCCCAAAGGGCGTTTGTTAGAGCGTTGTGCCAATTCCTCTAGTTGTTGGCAACAGATTTACGGATTATGCGGATGAGGTTTTTGTTTGGGGACTCTGCAACTCCATTTCCTTGGGGGTAATAGTTTGATGCATACCTTATGCGAATTTATTTGTCGATAGCAAATTCAGTCAATTTTAGCGATGAAAAATAAGAAGCATTATCAAATATGAGAGCGTCAGGGATGCCAAACCTATTGATAATATTTTTCTTAATAAAATATATTACCTTGTCTTCATTAACCTTCCGAACCAGGATGGCTTCGGTCCATCTGGTGAAGTAATCAATTGTCGTGAGTACATACTTATGTTGTTGTGAAGAGTTCAAAGTGATCTCACCTATGACATCTAGGCCCCATTGCTGGAACGGGTGATAAATCATAACGGGCTTGAGGGGAATGGTTGGCTTTCTTTCTCGCCCTGCAGCAGTTTGACACACCTTGTACTTTTGAGTGTAGGCATAAGAGTCTTTGAACACTGTAGGCCAATAATACCCAGCTCTTAATATTTTTTGAGCAGTGGTCTCTCCACCATAGTCACCCCTTGTTGGGTCGTTGTGCATTTCTTTTAAGACATGATCAGCGTCATCCTTTTCCAAACACCTTAGCCAAACTCCATCGTACTTTTTTCTGTATAATGTGTCATTGGCCAAGTGATACTGATTAGATTTTAATCTGAGCACTCTCCTTCATGATGTATCCATGTGCTTAGGACATGATCCCTGTGTTAGATAAAAGCGTATGTCATAATACCTTACTCAGGGTCCAAAGGGACTTCCAACGTTTCGTGCTCACACATCAGCATTTCATTAATCCATCCGGGCTCCTCCCTGAATTCTACTTGCACGTCCCACATGCTCTGCGCTTCTGGCTCTTCTAACATCCCTTCTTTATATGCCAAAGCTTCTGCCACAAGCTTACACAATCCCTGCCCTCAAACTATCTTTGTCAACTTAATCTCGAGGTCGTATTCTTGAAGAGCGGTTATTTAATTCCCTCTCCATTCCCCCATTTCCTTTTGCACGAAGAGGGTTCTTACAGTAGGGTGGGGAATGATTACTTTAGTCCTAGCCTTTAATAAATAAGGGCGGAAATGTTTCACGGCTTTAAAAAACGCAAAACCTTGTTTCTCCATGTTTGGGTAGTTTAGTTCTACTCCTTGAAGATTAGAGATCATATAAGAAATAGGGACTTCATTGCCGTCATCATTTTTCTGGGTGACGATTGCGGCATATGAAACATCAGAAGCGAAAGTGTACAAAAGGAATTCCTTGTCAAAATTGGGGCTGACCAATGTAGGAGCTTTTGCGATGGCCTCCTTAATTCACTGAAATGATTTCTTAGCTTCATCACTCCACCTATACACAACGTCTTTCTTCATCATTAGTTGAATGGGACACACTATTTCTGCGAAACCTGAAACAAATTTCCCAACTAAATTAATTTTCCCTAAAAAAGATTACATTGCCCTTTTATTCGCATGGGATTGTATTTTCATGATGGTCTCTACTCTGTCTGGGTCAATAATAATCCCTTCTTTAGGGAGGATATGACCCAGTAGTTTCCCTTCTGTAATTGCGAAAATGCTCTTCTTGGGATTCAACGATATTCCGTACCTTTGACATCTTTCGACGATCTGTTTCATGTGATAAATATGATCCCTTTTGCGATATGAATACACAGTAATGTCATCCATGTAAACCACTATTGATTTGTTAATCAATCCTAGGAAAGCTATGTCCATAGCTCTCTAAAATGTGGCACCCATGTTAATAAGTCCAAGCGGCATTTTACGATATGTGTAAGTGCCCCATTTAGTGTTGAAGGTTGTCTTATGTTGATCTCCATTCGACACCAACACTTGATCATATCCAAAAAAACCATCCAATAGGGACAACATTTTAGACCCAGAATGTGTTCCATAGAAGGGACAGGATAGTTATCTTTCTGCGATGCTCTGTACAGGTTTCTGAAATCAATACATAACTTGATGTTTCCATTTTTATTTCTTACTAGCACGAGATTGGCTACCTAGTGGGTGTGCCTGATAGGAAAAATGATTTTAGCGTCGAGCATTTTGTTTAATTCTTTCTTCACCAATGGTTCTAAGCTTGGATGCATCTTACAAAGCTTTTGTTGGTAGGGTTTGACATCCTTTTCCAAAGGAATTACATGTTGCATAATGCCGGTATCGAAGGTTTTTAAGTCGTCATATGTCCATGCAAAGATGTCCTTGTACTCTTTAAACAGCTTAGCAAATGCAGCCTTTTCTTGTGGAGAGCATCCCAAGCCCAAATTAATATTTTTTGGGCCTTCTTCAGTTCCAAGATTGACCGAATCATACTTCATGGACGAGCTATGCGTTTTGCAGTTAGTCGACTTCTTAAATTTATCATGCAGGTCATAAAAATGCTCCATCTTGACAACTGACTTGGGAATTATATTGGGTTGATCCTTTTCCTCATCATCGCTCCCATTCATAAGCTTGTCATTCTCCTTTTCATCAATGAATGCATTTTTGAATGTCTTTTCGCAATGCAAGAACTCAAGGATTTGCTCATCACCTTCGAACACTTGCCAATTTGAGATGTTATTAGGTACGGATGGTCTGAAAATAAATTCAACATAATATTTATTCTTGTTTAATCTAAGATCAGGCAAAAGTTTTGCAGCCATACCAGCCATCAGATCGGCATCTTGGTTTTGCCATCGAGGTATGTGTGTGATATTAAAAGAATCAAAACTGTCAATTAAGCTCCATACCTCATGTTGGTATCTTACCAGGTGTGGTGAATTGCAATGTATCCTTTTCCTTACTTGGTCCACAATTATCTGTGAGTCACCAAAAACTTTGAGATTTCTCACCTTCATATCAATGTCTTTCTTCAAGCCCTATAGCAAGCCTTTGTATTCTATCGTGTTGTTGGTGCACGTGAATTCCAACTGGCTGGCCATCAAATGTTGGTTCCCTTGTGGGTCAATGAGAATGCTCCCAGCGCTTGCACCTTCTAAGCAGTTAGAGCCATCAAAATAGAGTGTCCAAAACATAGAATCTGATGTTATATCAAATGAACTACCTTCTACGAAATTGGCACTATCATCTACCATATTACAGGGTAGCTCATCAATTGGACTACGGGGGAGAGCTTCCAACAATGTGTTTATTGCAGTTTCTTCAATTGTCTCTACATGGAATTCTCCAAAACAAGTTTCCGTGGTACAAATGTCGAAAATATAGTTCCCAAGGATAGAATTGGTAAACATTACAGGCTCATTGGGGCTGTTTATTTCTGTCACTACATACTTCATGTATCTTTCTCGATCAACTCTCAACATATCACATTTTCCCTTCTGAGGCAACAAGAGATGGGACCAATCAATTGAGAAATACCCATTCAGATTTGTTGACCAGTCCCTACTAAGCACTATTCCATATGCCTCAGGTATGTCGACTACCACTATGTCAATGAATTGTGTGTACTGTGATTTGGCAGCCATCTGAATCAGCACATGTTTCAATTCTCTAATTACTTTCACATTTGTTCTGTCCAGTTGCATAATTTGAGTTCCAGTTTTCTCAGGCATTGTATGAAGTCTTTTAGCAACATCGTAAGGCATAACAATGAATGAGGCACTGGAATATACCAAGCAATTGTATACGTTCATGTTGAAGATTTCAAATGTGATAAGGAAAGGTGGAATCATGGATTTTGATTTCCTTCCTATCATGGCTACACTAACATCTTGAGGCATTCGATTCATTTTTGATAGAGTGGCTTCCATGGGTGATGGTGTTTGGGTTGTATTGGGGGTTCTAACAAGTCTAGACACCGACTTCTTGGTTTGGCTACTTGGATTGGTGGGAGATTTGTAATTTTGTTCATTCATAGCTTTCAAAAGCAGATCTCTTTGCTGTGTTAACTTTAACAAATCAAAGTAAGTGATATTAGCTCGAGATTTCTTAAGATCATCTACAATATTGTAATCAATGTTATAAACAGGGTAGGGCAGAGTAAACATACCAGTTTTGTTGTTCTTATGTGGGAGTTTACCATTTTGAGTCACCTTCGTTGCATTTGGAGATGTATTATCTTTCTTTGGATAGTTCACGACTAGAATGCTCTTGGAATCACCACTAGGTTTATTATTCTCAACAAGAAACTTGGGAGCGGATGCCTTCGAAGGACGAACATCTTTCTTTGTTTGGTCTACAGGCTTCATCATGCCCGCAAGTGGCCCTTTACTTCGTGTGTGGATTTCATTAGTGTGGATTTCTGCTGTACTATCTTCTTCGTCATCATCATTCCCATTTGTATAGAAATCCCATAGTACATTGACTTGAGATGCCTCATCCAAGGGCTCTTCTACTTGGTACTCTTCCTCATCTTCTTGTTCTAGCTTCTTCTCTACTATAGGTTCTTCTTTGGTAAGAAGTGATCTGATAAGAGCCAGCACTTCCATATTTAAATTCCCTTTGTTGGGTGGAGCAGGAAATGCAATTTGACCATGACCACCTTCTGTCTTCTTATGGTAGAAAGGTTTGAAGGATTTTCTATTGTTATAATCTCCTCCATTCCCACTTGTACTCTCTCTAAAATTCCTTTTCATATCGATGACCGTGTTCATCAATTTCTTAATGATCTGATGCAAACCTTCCACATTTGTGGTGTCCTTTTCTTTGATCTCAGCCAATTTGTTATCACTCCCATTATTCTTCTTGGATGACTGAGATGATTTCTTTCCTTCAGTCGTATGATGACATGTTGTGAGACTGATCATTTCATTCTTGACTTTTATTGCTTCATCGATAGCACCCTGTAATGTTTGTGCGTTACTCCTTTTAACCCACATCGCGGTAGGGACAAGGGAGAGCAGTGATGTAGAATTCCATGAGCACCTCATCACTAGGTCTAGCATTAGCAAGGATTCTGTTGAACAAAGTGTTGAACTGGATGTTAAAATCATTACCTTTTCTTTGGTTTCCATTTTTAAATGGGATAGTTCTAAAACTAAGGCCGCAAGTGTTTTGTCATCGCTAAACTTATCTAAGAAGGCCTATTGAAAGGCACCCCATGAGGTGATCGATCCTATTCTCAAGCTAAATTACCATGTGGAAGTCGTACCAATTAGAGTAAAAGGGAAAAAGTGACATACCACATCTTCATCCGCTACCCCCAACATGCGCACAGCTAAGAAGAAAGAGTGAATATGGTTATCAACAATGTCTCCCTACTCAGGGTCGAATTTAGGCAATACTCTTTCTGTGTTCTTGGGTAAGGCATGTTGCTGACCAGGTACCACTACGGCATCCTATGCAAGCCAGGGAGGGAGTGCTCCCGAAGGAGGTGGGGGTTTATTCCCACCTAGAGGAGGTGGTGGAGGTTGATTCCCACCTAAAGCAGGAGCGTTAGCCATATTATGATTAGGGAGGTTCTAGGTGAAGGTTTCCCCTGGGTGTTCTTTGTTAGGATTTCCCAAATCGAGCCAGGGATTACCTTTAGAGAGGGGACCCTCAGGAATTTCTTGCCAAGGAGTGTCGATACTTTGCAAGGACTCTAGCACGATATCTTCAAGAGAAGGGGTTGCAAATGTCTCGTCGTTTATGGGATAGATCCTTGGCTTTCTTTCAGTTGTCAGAGGTAAAGAATGAAAGATGGGGATCTGAGATAGGGAACAAGCGTAAGCACGAGTAAGTACTCTAATTTGTTGTTCCTGAGTGACAGGATACTCCCACAGTCTCTCTTCCTTGGGTGACCCAAACACGAGACTTAGAGGGACCTCTGCTTCTTCGAAATGAGGCTCTTCCAAATGGGCGGAAGGATCTTTTCAACCTTTATGATCCATACATCAATCTTTTCAAATCCATGCATGATGTTTATAGATGAAATCCTGAAAGATGTGGATGGCGGTTTAGGCCCTCCTTCTAGTGCCAAATTTGTTGACACAACGAATTTTCGCTATGCCAACAAAGGGGAACCAACCCAATCGTAGACCCCGATTAGATCTACTTTCCTTTGGAATGGCTAGTTCCAACAAGTTTTAAAGGATCCCGCAAACTGTTATAGGTGTTGAAATTTTGCTCCCCGGAGGAAGACTTCCATTAAATCAACAAAAGAAACAGCTAACCTATATGTATCAAGTCATATCTACATTGATTCTACCTACTTATGCTAATCCTAACTATTCTAATCTATCCTGCAGGAGCATAATAAAAGAGATTAAACATCATATATAGATTCCAAGTCCAAATAAATCAATTACTGAGTTCACCGATGAACAATGTTGTATTTAAGATTAATTGCAATCTAATTATTCGTACAAGAATACACATTATTGTTTCTACAAATAAAACTTGCAAATGATGTTTAATGTAGCTTCGAATCAGATACCGCTCATGAGTTAACCATGATAACGAATTCAAATAACCAAGACTAGTCATAAGTTGTCTGTTATCACCGTGCACAAAAACAAAACATATATATCCTCATGCTAGTCACAAAACCCTGATTCCAAACATAAAAAAAGGGGAAAATGAATCTGAAAAAGGTTTCTTCTTGACCCAAACAATCTTCTTTGTTAGAAAAATAAATCAAACCCTATTCTACCCCTCAAAAAGCCCCCTTTCTGTCTCCGGAGGTAATACTTATGCAAAAAGAAACTAACCCTCCCTCTTCTCCTGACTTTCCCCCTTCCTACCCTCTAATTGTAATGAAATCACCTCCTCCCCATTTGTCATGAAATTCTTTGAAGATGTCAATTGTTTAGGGTTTTGTCAAAGAGTGCAGGAAGTAGGTTACCATGACCATCTCACAAGTATGTTTTCCCTCACCTTGAAGGAAGACAAGATCACCATTGTAGGGATTGATTTCATGTTTTTAGTGGATGCCATATCTCAAGCTACAGGCTTATCAAATCATGGTAAAAATTGGTTCAAAGGCATGAACCTAGACCTAGAAGAGTACAAACCCTACTTCAAATCACAATTCAAAGGAGCTCACTCACATGTTTTCCCATTCAGATACTTGTTGGAGAGATATGCACCATTGATGAAGGTTGTCATGAAGTTCTTCACATGTGAGGAAAGATTTTCCAAGCTATATCAATACCACATAAGCTTCTCATGCACTTTACAGTTGCCAAGCCTCTCAATTTGTGCAGCTACTTGTATAGGAGCCTAACCAAATGTTTGAAAGGGTGCAATTGAAAGGAAAAGAGAATTACCCCAGCCTCTTTCACCATAGCCTAATAAAGGTTATAGTACTCCATCAGTTGGAAAATAATAACATGACAAGGAACACCTTCATTGAGGCAGCCTTCAAAATGCATATAACCACTTCACTAAGCCAAGACAAAATCATGTTAGCACAGCCCATGGAGGTGGGGTCATCAAGCAAACAAGATGAGTTTTCCAAGGAACCTAGGCTTGAGGTGACCAAGACATATCAGAGAGGTAGAAGGCTTGTGGTTTCTCCTCAAATTGAGGAAGGGGCCAAGACTACTACATCAGTAGAATAGGGATCACCATCACATCATGAGGCTTCTTTGCATGATGAGGAGCCCATTAACCATGACTTTTACCTAGTTTAATTGGAGGCACAAGATGAGCATAAAACCTTGAAACAATTCATCAAAGATAAGGATTCTCATATCATGGATCTCAAGGACAATTTGGCAAGGGCCAAATTCATCATTTCATTCCTTGAGCAAGAAAACAATCAACTTAAGGCAAAACAGCTAGTCATGAAGAAAGAGAAATTCAAAGCCAAGAAGCAAGAGGTGAAAGGCAAGGCAATGTTGGACCATGAGGACATTGAGCATCATGAAGGACATGTGCAAGGAAGAGACCAAGGATAATGGGTCTTAGGAAGGCACTTCAGAGGGAAAGAGAACAAAAGCCACCAATGGAAGAATTGACCTTTGATGAGAGGATTACCATGGAAATAAATGAGGAAAGGGAGTTTTGGATTGAAAAAGTCAATTTCAACCTTGAGAAGCTCCTTGAAAAGTCCAACAGGGATAGCAATTTGCAAAGGAAAATGGCCATTCACTACTACAAGGAAAATCAACTTTAAAAGGGCAAAATCAAGGAGTTGAAGGCCCAACTGGATGAAACCCTAATCAGCCAAGAGGAGAAGGGTAAGTTCTATTTGCTTTATTATGCATCAATGGTTGCATAACATACCTCATCAAGCATCTCTGGACAAATTTTGGGAAAATTTGAGAAAATTTTGTGTTTTGGTGCAGACTAGTGCAGACTTGCACTTTTTGGCAATTTAAGTCTAAGAGCGCAACGAGCTCACGCTGCGCTTCTTCCTCAAGGATCCAATTGATGGAAACTCAACAATTTTGGAAATATTATTACCACCTCTTAAAACCCATTTTCCCACTTTCGTGGTCTAGAGCTTAGTTTTTGAGAAATTTGCAAAAAAGAGGCCAAAAATCACCTTTTTGCCCCTCTTTTTCCATTTCGTTGCGCACTTGGAGACACCTTGGGAGAATGGCCATATCTCAGCCACAAATAGGTCATTTTGAGTGAAAAAATACTCTAAAGACATATAAACTTTCCCATATTTCCATAACAGGCTTCAGATCTGAATTTGGACTTCAGCAAGGCACTCAAAAAGGGCCTCCAACAACTCATTGCGCACCTGGAAATTTCTGAGATTTTTGTAAAATTTTCACTGTGTAATTTTTCGTAATTCCTAGTTCGACTTTGGTAAAAGTAAAAAGGGTGATGTAAATGATTTAATTGAGTAATATTGTTGTAAATATGATTTACTAGTGGGTGGTTAGTATTTTTAAGTTGTTTTGATGTAAATTTGGCCTCATTTATGAGAGAGGTTGGAGTCAAAGTTAATTGTAGAAGTTGTTTTTAAATTCCCTAAACATTAGGGTTTGGTTAGAACAACTCATGGAAAAGTTCCTAGAGTCATGGATTTGACCCCTAAGAGTGGAGAGATGTTGTGTTGGTCTTTATGTATCAGTTTCTCAGTCATAGAATAGGTTGGACTTGAGATGAGAGAACTATTGTAGCTTGTACTTCGACATTTTATGGAAATCAAAGGATATAGTTTGCAACTATTATCTAGGAATTCATGTGTAGTAAGTTTGTGATGTTGTTTTTTCTCTGTTATCACTTTATATGAAATATATTCATATTCTCTTTCCATTTATCAATTCTTCAATGGTTTTCTTTAAATTTATAAACATAATTCTTTGCATAAAGCTCTGTTTTGATGGAAAAATGATTATGTGTTACTTTCTTTCTTGCTTAATGAATTCATGTTTCATGCTCATTAAGACATTTTTCTTCTTCTAAACACTACATTACACCGAAAAACCCTAAGATCCATCACAAAAGTATTGCTACCTTTCTCCTTTATATCTTTTTTGTTGTAACCTTTGATCCTATGACCTACCTACCTGGTTTTTCTCCCTTATCCAGCAACAAAACCCTAAATTTTCCAAAACCTACCTGAACCTAGATATATAACCTAAAATCCTTTACATTCTAGTCATCTCTTGATATTGATTTCATAGAGAGAGCCCTCTCTAGTTTGGTAGGGCTAGCTACCAAACTAAAATCTTGGTCTGTGGTTACCTCCGTTGATCTCCTCTTAGCCTGGGACATTGTGGAGGATAACATTTTGGCGTTGTTGCTGAGGAAACGAGAGATCATATCTTCCCTGGGAAAAAAGGACATGGATCAGATCTAATTTGCTGATGGTGGACAACGGTCGTACACATTGGAAGGTTGAAATCATTCACATGGCAACTCCAAATCAGTTTCAAATTTAATTCAAAGACTCCACTAGAGGATGAACCTTACCAACAGAAAAATGAAAGGGAAATACGGGAAGATTAGGTATTCAAGTTGGAATTTCATTCAAGACATCATTTTCTTTATTCTAAATTATTTCTTCTCTTTTCCTGATAATGTCAAGAACGTTTTCTAGAGTATATTGTATTTGAGAAAATATCCCAGACCGGCATTTGATTATTTTCCTTTGAAGGTTGTGAATACAAACTCTCTATATGCCTTTAATCTTGGTCAAGACCCTTCTCCTGAATCTTATGATGACCATCTTCAACTTGATGAGCCTCAAGAGATCAAGACTAATCCTACGGCTTATGTACATACTCCTACACCTTGTAAAATTCCAGATACAAGTCACTCATATTACCTCCTATACTCCATGATTTCCCTGAAAATTATTACAAATATCTTCCCAGGTTTTATGGAGAATACGGTAACATCACTGCTAAAAAACACATTCAGAGTTCTGAAAACTTTCTCAACCTTTTTGAGGTTGAAGAAGACGATGTTAGTATCAGGATTTTTGCTTTATCTTTGCAAGGTGAAGCCAAGAAATGGTTTAAGAACTTACCAGCTGCAAGAATTTTCGATTTTCATCAATTTTTTAAAGTCTTACTTGATAGATGGGTGATTAAGAGAAATCCTTTTCTGATTTTAGAAGAATATAATCATTTGGAAATATAGCCAGGAGAAACAGTGCAACACTTTTCAGCTAGATTCAATCAAGTATACCATTCAATGCCTATTGATATAAAGCTGCCTCCCGGTTTAGCTCCCTTACACAATCCGGATGCCTTTGACCCAAAAATGGAGTTTCAATCGAGAGAAAGGGATCCTACCACACTCGAAGAAATGCAGGACAGTGAAATAGTTGTGGAAGCTAATTTGTTGGTCAAAAGCTCAAAGTTGAAAGAAGAAGCGGGGGAGAACATAAAGAAGGAACATCTAACATCTTCAGAAGTGAAGCTCGACATTTTTGTAAACACAATGGAAGAAATGATGCAAAAGATCATCATGAAAGATTATTCACTTGTTGTTCAAAAACACCATGTTCGACTTATTGCATAAGAAGAAGAGATTGTTGACCCTAACCATTATCCTACTCATTCCAGTTACCATATATCAGAAAGTGATTGTTTTATGTATTCATTTATGGACAGTCGTGAATATGGATTTGTAGACGAACCCATGGAGGATCAATCTACAAATCTAATGTGTATGTTTGATGTCATTCCTTATAGTGATGAGTTACCCAAGTATAATCAGTATGATGATGATTATGTTGTTGAAATAGAGGTTGACTCTACAAGGAAATCAACGACATGTGTTTTGGAGGAAGAAGTTTCTCTACAACAGCTCAAATGTAGCACTCAGCCTATGTATATCAATCATGACAACAATGAAGAGAATCCAGAAAATTTCAAATCAGGTGAAAGGTCTTTGCCTTTATGTTTTACTTCATTTCAATTACTGAGAGAAAAATTTTCTAAGATTAGAAATCAACAGTCTTTTAGTTTTGATGTTGAGCATGAAGAAGACCATGAAATTCTTGACCAAGACTCCTTACCTTTGTGTTTCTCTTCATTCAAAATAATAAGAGAAAACTATAAGGTCACCAAGGAAGAAAATAAGCAAGTTGACAGCAGTTGGCAACCTTCTCCTAAAGTTGTTGAGAATGTTGTTTGTAATATAGAACATTTTTTTAGTCCATAATCACTGTTACCAAGCAACATTCAGTCTAAAAATGTAGCTAAAATTATGGAACATGAAGAGTTTATAGAAAATCATGTGGTCTCATTGGAACCAATGTATGACAAGTTGGAACAGTCCTCTCAAGTTCTCATTGATCCATTAGATAATGTTGTGGATGGTATCTGTAGTCAAAGTCCTTCTCCATTAATTAACTATGAGCTTCAAAACAAAGATGACACGAATTTGATCAGGCAGCTGGCTTCATTGTCTTGTTTAGCAGGAGTCCCATTACAAAGTTCACCCAAAAATTTGTAGTCTATGTCTGTTTCGCTTGAGAATGACAAACTTCATTTTATGAAACAACCAATGTCTTAAAAGGAAGAAGATTCTTGTCTTGTTGTTGATCCTCAAGAAAACATAGTCATTCACGAGTTTCAGGATCCTTTTGTCAAGTTGTTGCAGTCATCAAGGGTGATAAGTTTTATTATATTTATGGATCATGTACACATGTTCAGTGGACACTTGGAGTGGCCTAGCTTTTGTTTTTTCTACCTTCTCAAGGAAAGTATGATCAGAATTCAACTAAGTAGACATTTACTAGATTGGTTACACTGGAGGGATCATTACACTTGATTGTATATATGTATATCTTCCACAAATGGGCGGTTATCATCAGGATTTAAAGCCCGAAGTGAAGGATCTAAGATCCCGATGGTCTACTACCATAAGTAAGTTCAATTAGTATGTCTTTTATAGTCAAGTCAATCAGTTTGACAGTCCATTTTCAGTTTGAGTTTGGTCTTTGCATTTTGACTCCATGCCTAATGAATAAGGCTACTTGGTCTACGATGTTCTTGACACCTCCTAAGGAGCTTCCATCCCCAATGGATCCAATGTTAGTGTCAGTCAGTTTAGCCTGTCACCAGTGATCAAATATGCTCTTACAAGGTGTTGTTAGGGTGTCAAGTCAAAATTGTGTCATTTCAGTGAGTCTTCAAATATAAATTTGGTCATTCCCTAGTGTGTCTAGGGCTATTTACACTCTCTCAAGAATTTCATATGCCAGTCAATTTCATCACTCAGTTGAGTCTACCATCATTAACATCACTTTAGTCACATCATCATGGTCTCCATTTAGCTTAGTGTCACCATTAGCTCATAAGGATTAAGGTCACAAAATCAGTCATTTCATGTCTAAATCCAGCAAATGAGGAGTGGCAATATGTAAAATTGTTCAATAACACTTGATTTCAAATGTAGTTTATGTTTTAATATGTAATAATGTTCCTAAGGTCTTAAAGTTATACTAATAGGTCCTAAGGTTACAAAACTCAAAAAGAAAGTGAATTGGTGAGGTGGGCCATCCTAGCTCATTAATCACTTAGACACCAAATAAAAATTATAAAAGAACATGGAGGAGCTCATTCACACTCATTTTCACTTGTCTATGATCCTAGCATTGAGCTCCCCCCTCTCCTTTGCAAAAAATTGGGATTCCATAGCCCTCACTCACAAAAATTGGCCCTTGCTACGCACAGAGAGCCCAGGCTACACACTTGGACAACACACTGCGCACAGGAGGCCTACGCTACGCACGGGACATTGTTGTCCAAAATTGGTGTTTGACCACCAAAATCTGTTTTTAAAAGCTCCTCTTCAGTCATTTAATCCTCCAGGCTCTATAACAAGTAATTTTAATCATTTTCATGCCCTCCTTTGCCTCATATGTCAAGAAAATGATCAAATACTTCTTGTTCTAGGGTTTACATGATTTTCATGGTTTTGATATTCAAATGATGAATTTCTGTCCTAAACCCTAGATTCCTTGTCCCTACACCTCTATTTGCAGCTAATACACCATCTCCATCCATCACAAAGCCTTATCCCCTCATTTTCTATAATTTTCCTCTAAACCCTAGTCTACCTTATCTCTTTCTAGGGTATGCATATGTTTTGGCCTTTTCCACCCCATCCCCTCACTCATTTGCCAAAATACCTTCTTCCCCTACTAACTAACATCATTCCCTACCCTCCTAAATTTCCTCAAAAATTTAGGCAACTCCTAAGTCCATCATACCACCTCATTCCCTCACAGCACCAAATTTCACTGTTTTTGCTTGCCTTTCACCTAGGGTTTGAAGTATGGATCCTGACTCATCACCATCAAAGAAGAGGAAGTATAACAAGGGGGGAAATACTAATGTTTGAGCCCTCTAATAGCAATGAAATCACCTCCTCCCCATTTTTCATGAAATGCTTTGAAGATGTCAGTTGTTTAGGGTTTTGCCAAAGAGTGTAGGAAGTAGGTCACCATGACCATCTCACAAGTATATTTTCCCTCATCTTGAAGGACAAAAAGATCACCGTTGTAGGGACTGATTTCATTTTTTCAGTGGATGCCATCTCTCAAGCTACAAGCATACCAAACCATGGTGAAAACTGGTTCAAAGGCATGAACCTAGACCTACAAGAGTACAAACACTACTTGAAATCACGATACAAAGGAGCTCACTCACATGATTTCCCATTCAGATACTTGTTGGAGAGATATGCACCATTGATGAAGGTTGTTATGAAGTTCTTCACATGTGAGGGAAAATTTTCCAGGCTATATCAATACCACTTAACATTGCTCATGCACTTTATAGCTGCCAAGTCTCTCAATTTGTGCAGCTACTTGTATAGGAGCCTAACCAAAATGTCTAAAAGGGTGCAATTGAAAGGAAAAGAGCATTACACCAGCCTCTTTAACCATAGCCTGATCAAGGTTATAATACTCCATCAATTGTCAAAGAATAACATGGCATGGGACACCTTCATTGAGGTAGCCTTGAAAATGCATATAACCACCTCACCAAGACAGCACCAAATCATGTCAGCACAGCCCATGGAGGTCAGGTCTTCAAGAAAACATGATGAAGTTTCCAAGGCACCTAGGCCTGAGGTGACCAAGACATATCAAAGAGGCAGAAGGCTTGTGTTTTCACTTCAAATTGAGGAAGGTATCAAACCTACTACATCAGAAGAACAAGGATCACCATCACACCATGAGGCTTCTTTGCATGATGAGGAGCCCATTTAGAATGAATTTGACCTAGTTGAATTGGAGGCACAAGGTGAGCATCAAAACCTACAAAAATTCATCAAAGAGAAGGATTCTCAGAGCATGGAGCTCAAGGACAATTTGGCAAGGGCCAAATTCATCATTTCATTCCTTAAGCAAGAAAACAGTCAACTTAAGGCAAAACAGCTAGTCATGGAGAAAGAGAAATTCAAAGCCAAGAAGAAAGAGGTGAAAGGTAAGGCAGTGTTAGACCATGAGGACACTGAGCAGCATGAAGGACATGTGGCAAGGAAGAGACCAAGGACAATGGGTCTTAGGAAGGCACTTCAGAGGGAAAGAGAACAAAAGCCACCAATGGAAGAATTGACCTTTGAGGAGAGGATTACCATGGAAATAAATGACAATATGGAGTTTTGGCTTGACAAAGTCAATTTCCACCTTGAGAAGCTCCTTGACAAGGCCAACAGGGATAACAAGTTGCAAAGAAAAATAGCCATCCACTACTACAAGGAAAATCAACTTTGCAAGGGAAAAATCAAAAGGGTGATGTAATGATTTAATTGAGTAATATTATTGTAACTATGATGTAATAGTGGGTGGTTAGTCTTTGTAAGTTTTTTTGATGTAAATTTGGCCTCATTTATGAGAGAGGTTGGAGTCAAAGTTATTTGTAGAAGTTGATTTTAACTTCCCTAAAAATTAGGGTTTGGCTAGAACACCTCATGGAACAGTTCCTAGAGTCATGGATTCGACCCCTTAGAGTGGGGAGATGTTGTTTTGATCTTTATGTACCAGTTTCTCAGTCATAGAACAGGTTGGACTTGAGAGGATAGAACTATTGTAGCTTGTACTTGTACATTTTTTGGAAATCAAAGGATACAGTTTGTAGCTATTATATGGGAATTCATGTGCAGTAAGTTTGTGATGTTGTTTTTTCTTTTTTAATACTTTATATGAAATATATTCATCTTCTCTTTCCATTTATCAATTCTTCAATGGTTTTCCTCAAGTTTATAAACATAATTCTTTGCATAAAGCTTTGTTTTGATGGAAAAATCATTATGTGTTACTTTCTTTCTTGCTTAATGAATTCATGTTTCATGCTCATTAAGATATTTTACTTCTTCTAAACACTACATTACACTGACAAACCTTAAGATCCATCACAAAAGTATTGTTACCTAGCTCCTTTATATATTTATTGTTGTAACCTTTGATCCTCCGACCTAGCTACCTAGTTTTTCTCCCTTATCTAGCAACAAAACCATAAATTTTCCAAAACCCACCTGAACCTAGCTATCTAGCCTAAAATACTTTACATTCTAGTCATCTCTTGACTGTGATTTCATAGAGAGAGCCCTCTCTGGTTTGGTAGGGATAGCTACCAAATTAAAATCTTGGTCTGTGTGGTTACCTCCATCGATCTCCTCTCAGCCTAGGACATTGTGGTGGATAACAGATGGAAGATAGCTTTTCCATCATAAAGGTATGGGCTACCCAAAATGATGCCACATATATCTAATGGCACAACGTCGAGCTCCACTTCATCTATGAAATTTGCAGTAATAGTGAATCTCAGTTTACACTTTCTAGTAACTTGCAATTACGCATTTTCACATACCCATCCAAGTGGATACAGTTTATGATGTGGAACAGTTTACATATTTAAACTTTTGACAATGTTTTTAGACATAATATTGTCTTGAGAGCCGCTATCGAACAACGTATCAATCTTGTTATGTTTTGATATCACCCTTATTTGAAACATTTCTATTCTCCTCTTTTCATTTGGAGCTTCATTTTCTGAGTTTGAAGAATTAGTGTTGGAAATGGATTCTTTTCCTTATAATCCCATGGCTGTGATTTTAGTTTCATCGCCCGAATCGAATCCCAAATCCTGTTGAGTGGTTGTAGTTGTCTTCTTTTTTCCCTTGTTGTTGTTGCTTTTTGGTCTCATTTCAGGATGAAGCTTCCAACAGTGAGCTTCATCATGACCCTCTCTCGAACAATGTTTGCATGTAACTTTCTCCCCTTCTTTTTTGATAGATGCTTTTTTCTTTCCCTTCCCTTTGAAAACCTTTTCTTTTCCCTTACTCTTAAATGGGTTTTTACTACCTTCTTCTAGTGTGTTTTTCCCTCTTGCCTCAAGATGACTGGACTTCACACACACATCATCTAGATTATTGGGATTAAACATTAAGATAGTATGCCTAGGTAACTATGTCAACCCCTATGTACTTCAGGAAAGTGTCCTGTGATTGCAAATCTACACTTAACATCAAAGACCTTTTTCTGAATTCTTGGGTGTAATATTTCACATTTTGACCTTTAAGCTGTCTAAAGTGCTGCCAATTCATGATGGATTTCTACATATAAGCTAGAGGGTATAATTGTCTTTTGATTGTAGCAATGAAATCATTCCAAGAAATTGAGATCTTACCGTTTTTTTTAATCTCCTCTTGGGTCTTCGATTCCCACCATACTAGTGTTGCACCCTCCATTCTCAAGGAAGCTAACTGAATCTTTATGTCATCCTCTTGAAGGTTTTGAATCCTTCAATAGACCTCCAACTGACGAATCCAATTATCAAGCTTCTCTACATTGACTTCACCATTATACATAGGCAACTCGAATTTAAGATCAAGTTTTAAAAAACGTGATTTACCAATTCCTTTTGAATGATGATGAGTATGAGTAAGGGTTGTATTAGTGGAAGAGTGTGAAGATGCTTGTGAAGAAGAAGATGAAGAATATGGTAGAGAGGGTGGAGGTTTGTCTCCATTCCCATTACATCCTTTCCCATTACCTCCTCCTGAAGAACCTTCTTTGTTGGGAGGTCTGGAAATTTCTCTTTGCAACCTACTATTCCTCTCTTCATAGAGGACCTTCACCATCTGTCATATCATAGAAATCCTTTATGAAGGTATTCTCAGGTTCTGTCATGTTTGTAGGTTCTCCTTCATGATACATGATCTCTAGAGTCCCAATTGCAACTTGAGGCTGAAGTAGTGTTGGATATTGTGGAAACCTTTCTCTTCTTCCCCTTGATCCAACTTCAAGGCTTCCAACCAGCTTTCCTTCACCTCTTTTGAGTTTTAACCTTGTAAGCATGACATAAACTTGCAAACAATTAAATCCTTCTTTCACAAAGAAAAACCTAGTGCTTTGATATCAAATTGATCTAATTTAGAATATTAGTTTTTAGTGCTAAGATCTTCCTCATATTATTAACAAAATGCTTTCATTGTGCTTAAGGATTCATCAATTTTTGCAAGTGAAATGAAGATTTTTTATGTTAATTTTATGAGAAATTTAACATAAACCAAAAATTGAACAGCAACCTAAACATGTACATAACATCATAAAAAACACATCACAAAAATCACATGCTAAAGGAGTTCACCCCTCCTAGGATATGTCTCCTTGGTCTAGCTTCTAATGGCTTGGGCCTCTCTATTATGCTCAAAAGTGTAAAAATATGTGTTTACAATGCTCAAATGCTTCTGAAACCTGCTCCAATTAGTTCAGAATACTCAAAAATGGCCATTTAGCCTCTTTTTTCATCAAATTTGGTGAAAAAATGAAGAATTTATGACCTCTCCTAGTTCTCCCATTATTTGTTACACAAATTGCTCCATATCCTACAAGAACCCACAATTTCGCTCTGAAAGTCCACTAACCGAGCGAGAATTTTTCCGTGCGGCGGGCCATAATCCATCGGCACAGACTGTTCATTGCAATCGAAAAGGATGGTGGGCTTAAAGATTTTTTACACGACGGGTGATTATGCGATTGCAATGTGGCGGACCCAACAACACTATAAACTGGAACTGATGAACATCTCGCATCCAGGAACTTATCGCAAATCGTAGTTCGGTGATGCCTCGGCAGTAATCATAATGCGGGACTTTGCACTGTTTTGATTTTCAATTATGATATCACATCGCAACCCAAACCTATTGGGGGTTGATTATGTAATGTCACCCTTCACCAACCTGCGATTATGATCCATTGCATCGCGCCTCCAGCCGATTCTTGAAAATATTCCCGCCTGTCTTATCACATAGCACCCTTCCTTGCTTGGGGGCCAATTTTTAATGTTGGCCTACCTACGATTGTGATTTGTGACATGCAGGAGCCAATTGTGGCTTTCCACTTAGTGCCTGCTCATTCGTAGAAGGACCTTGCCACATCATCCAATCTTGCCATGTGAGCAAGTTAAACCTGAAATTTGACTTGCTATAACTTCTACATACGAGCTTAGTTTTGAGTGTCGTTCACACCATTGGAATCAAAATGACGAGCTCTTTGATCTGAAGCTAAGTTTAACAAGATTCTAACACTTCGATTTTTTAGCCTAATTTTGAGCACCTGATCAACGAGTAAAACAAATTGGTGTTCAAGTCAAAAATATCTATAAGCTAGAGGTATATTTTGACACGCAGTCAGTTATACCTCCAGGAGTGAGGTGGGGTGATGTAGAGCCATAGCCCCAAAGTTGCATAGATTTGGGTAAGGTCCATAGGAGAGCAATTGCAATATTGATATGAAAATGGAGGAAAACTCCTATCAAACATCGATCATCCTCTGACACCTTGAAAGTTATCAAAATGGGTCTTTAAAGGTAAACAATTTTAACAACATCCTCAAGAATGTGAGTTAAGTTTTCGCATGAACTTAAAAGACAAATAAAAATTCACATGCATCTCAAAATGATAAACATGAAGAGAAGAAATCATCATTTGATGAAAAAATTCACCCATCCTGGGCTACATCTCCCAACTTGCTCCAATAGCTAGACCGCTATATTGATTTCAACAGTAAATGAGCACATACAACTTGTTGACAGTAGAGTGGTGTGTTTCTCCTACAAAGAATTCCCACTCAAAAAGATGACTCCATACAACAAGTCATGAAAATCTCAACACAAAAATGACTCTCACACAATATGTCCTTGTACTCCATCAGGAATCAAAGTCATAAACATGCAATCCCTACAGAATGAAGTTTTAACAAGGGCTTCTCTAATTAACACATTGAGAAAAGACTGAAAAGAGCTACTCTATAGAAGTAACAGTTGTTGTAGATGAAACTAGAGGGTTGGAAAACCTCTAACCAGGCTTTCTCTACGCTTAAAAATGCCTCCATACTGCTTCAAATATGTCTCTGCCTCTAGCACTAAAAGACTTGATTCTACAAAAAGTCCATCATAAAGTGCTCAAATCATAAAATTGAGGCTACCATTGAGTCCAAGACACTCAAAAACCCCCATATAGGCTCTTCTTCAACTCAAAAAGATTAAAAATTGCGCAAGATATGCTTCTCCAAGCCAAACTCTATTATTTGTCCTGCAAATTGGAAAAACTTGCTAACTGCGCAACAATTTTTCCCTTTCCACAGTCCGTCGAGTGACAATTTCACCTGGGTCCGATGATATTCTTGCTGCAAAAAGTGCAATTTATTTCCTTGTTAATTTTTCCAATAACCCTATGCATCGAATTAGGGCCACATGGCACCCATAGGGCCAGGGGTCGGGGCCAACTAGCCACCCACGATGATTTAGCTCCTTTTGTTGGGGTGTGGTCATGTTGTGGCAATGTAGCTGGGGGTCAGGGCCAACTGCCCGCAACCACTAGTTGTGGCTCCAATTGTGGTCATGTGGACAATAATAATACCAGGGTTCAACGCTTATACACACGCACCCTTTAGCATAACTCTAGCTCCGAGCATATGTGTGTCAATAGGACCTAGGGCTAGGGCCAAGTTCCCAGCCCTCTCCCTTTCATGATGCATTGTGGACACATGGTGATGGCATGACTAGGGGTCAGGGCTCACCGCCCGGCCCCTCCTCTCAAATGCTGAAATCATAAGTATTGAAATATAACCCGTGACCATGGATAATTAAGAACCAACGCAGTGTCCCACCAATATAGCGCGGAGTTTCTATGCAGTAGCTCGAGAGGTCAAACCCAACTGATGCCTTTGGACCCTATATAAAAAAAATTGACCAATCTCGGGGCACCAAGTGGCACCCTCTCATTGGACCACCTAAGACCATACGAACCAATCAAACTGCGCTAAATTAATCCACACAAACATGCCACATGTTAAGACCTAATTAGTCCACCACTGACCATACCCTGCATAATCAGAGAATGAAGTCGAATATATGGACTGCCGATTCAGTAACCCAATCAACCCTTTTGTTGACTTTTTTAGTTGTTGTTAAAAAACTTTAGAATGTCATAACTTATTCATACAATGTCGGATTGAGGTGATTCAAGCATCATTGGAATCAGGATGACAAACACTACGAATTGATGTTAGTTTCGAGAGATTCCAAGCACTTTCATTTTTGAGCCTATTTTTTATCTTCATATCATACCTCCCCACCAAGAAATTTTGGATCTCCAAAAGTCTATCTTGAATCAGTAAATAAGTGAAATCTCATTAACTGTCCCAATCTCAATCCTTCTTGTTCTATTTGAATCAATGCATTCAAGCTCCAATCAAGGTACTCTGCCTTACCATTGTGTGAAGTCCTTATCTTCCTGTCAAGAGTTAACCCACAATTATTATAAACATGCAAGAACAAAAACTTCAATGGATGGAATCTGGAAATTCTCTCAAAAACCATCTTTATTTGCTCAAAAAATATTCACCTTGAAGTCCTTCCTTGTTGAACCCAAACTTGATTTTCCACCTGGAAATCATAAGTAACTCAATGCTTGCCATGCACTAATTTGTACTTTGCATTGTCGCCCTCAGGTTGCACTTGTAATCTTAGTTGCACTGCTTGCATTTGTTCAATGACATGCTTAGCTTTGTCCAAATAATCATGGTCATCTTCTCAACAACCTTTACCAAATATTAAATCCACAAACAAGCTTGATATTGAAACAATTGTATAAGTGAGTGCTTGACACAATTGTAGACATACTAAATGAAATACAAATTCTCATCACAAAATCCCCCAAAGAAATAGACTCGTCATCAAGCAAAAATAGCATAACATGTCTAAGAAAATACACTTATTGCAAATAAGTGATTGTACATCACTTCACTTTACAAAGTACCCAAATGGGAATATACAACAAGTAGTTACAATTTTACAAAGCAAGCAAACTATACAAAATAGTCTACTCATTCTTTCCTATCCTAGGCTTATGGGTTCTCTTTCTACACCCTCTCTACTTTGAAGGTTGATTTAGGAACTACATTTCCACTTTGCCACTTGTCACTTTCCTTACAAGGGATCGCATGAATTCTTTGTCCTTCTTGGGGCGAATCCAGATGACGTTTACAACACTTTTCAATATGAAGCCCATTCATGCTACAATGGGTACAAAAATGCTTTCACTTTCCCATCAACAAGGAAGTCTTCATAAAAAGGAGAGATACCTCATGCTTTGTCCCAAGGATTTGATCCATTCTTTTGACCATCACTGATCCGAATCGGATCCATAAATGACTGACAAAGAACCTTGACTGTATCAAGTTGAACAAATCCTTGAAAATTCTGAAATAGCATTAAGAAAATGCCTTGAACCAGTGGCGATGGCCGACAACGTGGAATGACGAGGACCTTGGTCAAAGAGCACTGACCGAGGCCCATGGAGACTGCGCAGGAGGTCAAAACAGCCCCTGGGAGACCTGGATTGGGAAAAGGAGGCATTTTTGTAAGCGCTAATCGTGCATCGCTGGGCAAATAGGGCCGAAATGGAAAGGCCTTAAGCACTCAGTAACGTTGGGAGACGGAGAACCGCGGGCGGAGAAGCAAAATCACTAAAGGACAAAGGTGGGACCCATGCTCTGGAAAACTGGCGGTGTTGATCGGGGTGCCCTTGAATGGTAAGAGGTTTTGGAGGAGAGCGGAGCGATCCCACTCAGCGATCGATGCGTGGTAGAGGAGGTGAGAGAAAAACCACTGTGATCGCGTGCTAATGGTCGAGCAAGTCAACCGTGCTCGACGTGCATATGACGTTGGATCTGGAGGAGCCCAGATCAGACGACTGAGATTGCACCCGATAGAAAGAAGCGGAATCGACAAGGATTAAGCCACGTTCTAAAAGGATTTGGAATCCGTTTGATCACCACGGTGGAGAAAGGACGTATCCATGACATAACCGAAGAAATGAATCGACGAGCAGACTGGCACTGTTCCGATGGGGACACGTGGCACTTCCCAAGCATTCATGCTAATGCCAAACAGGGAACTCCAAGTGCAGCTACAGAAGGAGAATCGAAGCAGGCAGGAGAGGAACCGAACATGCATAGGTATCAAATGGTTAAAGCCATGAACAGATACAGTCGAAGAGAGGATTTGGAGAGGAGTCCAAGCGACCAGAGAGATAGTGAACAATGAACACTGAGAGGAAGACTAAACACAGAGAATAGTAAAGCCAAGCAGAGGAGACAAAGGGCCGAGTTGACCACAGGCAGCATCAAGCACTAGAGAGCTTGAAGATTCAAGCCTTCCCATAGAGGAATCTATCTAGATTGAGCATCACAATTGGCTCTTTCCACTGTAGACCAAACGTCACAGAGCTGGTAGGAAGAACAAGAGTCTGTGTACTCCGAGTGGCTTGGGGAATCCAAGAACCACCCTGCCAAGCAAAATCTGCTTTAGGAGAACTCATATTGAGTCCCTGTATTGTAATTTTTCTACTGTAAGACACAATAAAACAAGGCCACCACTGAAGCTGGACCGGAGACGTAGCCTAGGAGAATAGGGTGAACTCCTTATTAAAAATTGTTTGTGTCTTTGTGTTGCTTATTGTATTTCTCTGATGTCTTTCCATTTAAATGTATGTGTATTGGCAATCTGATCAATTCATTGCTTGAATAACATAGAACACACACCAGCACATGAGTCTGTAATACCTTTTGTTTAATAAATCTTCAACTGAGGTTACTCATAGGGTGATTATCAGATCAAGTGGTATCAAAGCTTTAGGCTATAAGGTTAGACAAGCTTGTGTTAGTTTAGCTATGAATGCTCACTAGATCAAAGCTCAAATTAGGAGAAGGAGAGTTGGTGGAAACCAATCCTAAAATTGGGAGAGTCTATTCTCAGAAGACAATGTCAGAAGAAGGTTCTATAGGGCCAGACCCCCAGTTCATATAAAGTTTCCTAGCTATAAAGTCTATGGTAGAAGAAATGTATAGGGACTTTAGAAAGCATAAGGATGAGGATTCATTAGGCTCTAAACAAGATAAAGAAAAAGATGAATCTCATTCCCATGACCACTCAAAAGGAAAGGGAAAAGAAGAAAGCTTTCCTACACCTCCTAATATCCCTGTGCATAATGAGAAAGCATCTTTGATTAAACTAGATGTTAAATTTGATTTGCCTATATATGATGGAGAGCTAAATGTTGAAAAGTTGGACAATTGGATTAGACAAATTGAAGTGTATTACAGAGTACAGAACATATACTCGGACAAGAGTAATATTCAGCTGGCAAGCCTACGCCTAGGAGGCACTGCCTTGGTTTGGTGGGAAGGCAGAACCCAAGCTGATATGAAAAGACATGGTAAGACCATCTCTGTCTAGAGTGAATTTGTTGTTGCAATCAAAAATCAGTTCTATCCATTGGCCTACATGCAACAAGCCATGATGAGTTGGCAAACTCTTCGACAGATGAAAGGGAAAAGTGTACAAGGGTATACTCAATAATTCAGAAAGAAAGCATTGATGTTGGGTATCTCATTAGACTCACCAAAAACTCTTTTGAATTACATTGGTGGTCTACACAGCTACATGAGGCATACCATCCTCATGTTTAATCCCACTAGTATAGATGAGGTATCTGTACAAGCTACTCATCTAGAAGCTAGAGGAAAGAATGGAAATCCAGAAGTTGGGGGACCATCCCAACCGATTGTAAGCAAGAGCAAGGAGAGAAGAAAGCAGAAGTGGAAAG